>JAUUEB010490640.1:0-10710 GCA_032362205.1 Clione limacina | reverse complement strand
CACATAAGAGGCAGGTCTCACATAAGAGGCAGGTCTCACATAAGAGGCAGGTCTCACATAAGAGGCAGGTCTCACATAAGAGGCAGGTCTCACATTAAAGTCATGTATAAGGATTGTAGTCCAGTGGAGAGTGACAACAAACACAAATCAGCTGCCAAATTTGAACTTGGACCCTCTTGTATATGAGAGTGTGATACCCTAAAGTCCAGCACGCCTCTTTTTTTTAATGTGAAAAAGCTGAAGATTTTTATGTTGGTTGAGAATAAACTAAACACAGTTACCAAGTATAACGTAAGAAAATTAGAATTGGAACTTTTCTTACAAAACAACTCTGTCAACCTCACTGTAATTTATCTTTGTAATTTGTAGAACGCACATTCAATATTTTAGGAAACAATATTCAAGGCTCCCAGAAAACTTTCAGAATTGGTAAAATAAAATGTGTAGCACACCCCTGACGTACACCTTTGCTCATCTTAAGGGGTCTTTGGGCAGACCCTCCAAGGAATTTGTTGAGAAAATGTGTTAACATTATTAGCATTTTTAAGTTTAAGTAAAACTTCAAACATGTGACCAACCAAGTAGTCAGAAAGAACATCACAGACGCCAACTGGTAAACATCAATAGCTGCTTGAAATAGTCAAAACAAGAAAGATAAAATTCTTTGGCCACTCAACACCCAGCAGTGGACTTTCAAAAATTATACTGCAAGGCACAGTGCCAGGTGGTAGAAAGAAGAAAGGGTATGACAATATTTCTGAATGAACAGACCTCTGCAGAGGCAAGAAGGGTAGCAGACGTACATGTTGGTTGGAGAAATGTTGTGAGGTTGTCGAAGCCCCAACAGAGTCCAAGGTGTGCGTTAAGGGACAGGTATGCATATAAAAAATAGAGCCCTGCTAGTGGCCGATTGGCAAAAGCACGCATCTGTGCAGTTGGGAGCCCTGGCTTTTTCTGATTAAGATTTTTTTAAGCAGAGAGGTACCTCAGTGAAAGACATTTGCATTTGGGCCTTTTTATATTTGAGTGGAAAATTCTTGTTTCAAAATGCATTAAACTTTTTAGCAGTTTGAAGTTACCTTTTTATGTGCAATGAGTAAACAGTTTGAGTGTTCATGTTCTGATGCAATCTCATACTCTGGTAACTTGTCTGTCAACTCTGTGACAAACCTCACCACTTCCTCATGCCATGGAACATTTTCCATTGTAAGTGTGGTGGCTTTAGACTCCCCACAATATGTCACACCCTGGGGAAACACAAATACAAATATAGAGAATAAGCAACAAAGAATAAAACACATTTTTCTACTGTAAGGATGGAAGGTGAGGTCTCTCCACAATATGTTTTTTAAAGACAACATTTACAGATTATAAGCAACAACAAAAAATGTCCCATGTTCAAACAAAATAAATGGAGGGAATCATTCAAGACATTAGTGGCTTTAATTACCAGGGCTTGGAAAGCTACTCTGAAACACTGATCACCTCCAATTTCACATCTGTGTTCCTCATAAAATCATTCTTAAATTTATATTTTTTTCTAATAAAAAATTAGTTTTCAGTCTTTTTGAGAAATATTCATTCTTAGCCCTCACATCTAACATCTCAGAAATATTTGTTCCTAACATATTTTCTAGTTTTTATTGATTGCTTTTTGCCCATCCTGTTGAACAAAATAGGTAGCCAGATCTTGATAGACTGGGAACGTCAAGTTGGAGAGAAAAGCATACAATTGTATCGCCCAAATAAGCACTTCAATCTTTGAAATGAAAAATTAATACTTAAGTAACATAAATTATGATAAAAAAAAACTATTGACAAAAACAGCTTACTTTGACTTCAATGAAGTCTGGATTTCCAAGAGAAACAAGTTTAGCATAGTTGTCCAGTTCCTCAGTGTTCCAAGCTTTGACCAGGGTCAACCGGTACACTGTTCTCTGACCTTTATCACGCAGTGAAGTGAGACTGTCTAGAAATCTCTGCCAGAAGTCTTTGAACAGAGGTCTGAGAAAGTTAATAAAACAATAACAGATTATAATATATTAAACAGCTGGCGAAATCCATAGGCAGACATCTAATGATTTGATGAAATCAAAAATAAGCAAAACATATTGTACTGTAGTTGTAGGGAAGGTAAATTGCTCCCAAAGAATAGTATTTGTTACATGTAATTTCAAATGCTGAATTACATTGAAAATATTCTCTACAACTGCAAACAGTTTGGGAAATCTTGACCATCCTAATATATTCAGAAAGTTGTTTATTGATTCTGCAATAAAAGTTCAGAGTTATTTTGTTCATGTTTTTAGATAAGATCTTCTATGGACATGTTTCAGGGGGATGATGCTAAACTATAAACAATCACTGATTGAAGATTATCTGGGGCCATGTCCTCAACAATCAGCCTCATCGGTTTGATGTTCAGCTTCTGCATTCTATTTGCTCAAATGTCCTCCATTTCTCTCTGTTCTGGCTTCCATGTACCACTTCCTGTAGACTCAAGTCACTGACACTGACATGTAGTCTGTATATGGGAGAGGGGGGTTTTTACCTCTAGCTCTTCTCCACCTCTGTTTTGCCTTGAAACAATGTTGCCATCATATTTGATGGTTTATATTATTTCTATTATTGCTTGTCCAACAAATTTTAGCTTTCTTTTCTTTATCATATAAATTAACTGACAAGACACCTCAAGTTCTTGTAAGACAAGTACATTTGTTCTCTTATCTATCCACTTCACTCTAAGGAGCCATAGTTATACAGCTTCAGTGGTCTTCTCCTAAGATTGTTTTGTGAGTCCACACCTCACAGTCATGACTAGCCAAACCAAACATTTTAGAAGTTTTAATTTTAAACTTATAAATATACCTTTATCTTTCAATACATAATTAAGCTGTATCATCCTTTTGTTTTTCCATCAGGTTTCAGCCATTAAAATCTCCTCCTGTAGGGTTGCTTGAAAAAAGTATTTGTGATGTCAAGTTCTTTTGCATGGTAGAAAGCAGCCAGCTTGTCACCTCTTTTATTTCTTGATCTAAGTCCAAAAGTTCCAATACCACTCTCTCTGACCAAATCCAAAGCCCACTTTTGCCTTCAAGTCTCCCAAAATTATGCATATCTCTTGACTTGGAATCTTATCTTTGACATTCTGAAGGTTAATGTAAAAATCAGAGCAGGCATGTAAATGTATGATGTTGAGGGTGACTGGTTTTCAGTTCAATTTCACCACTAAGAATCTGTCATTTACTGGGAGCCATGTAGTTTCATTAAAAAGAGTGTACCACCAACCAACGCAAATATAAAGGTCTCCCCTCCATACTCCAGTGGTCTAACAGAAGAGTTGTAATTTATTTTCAAAAACTATAAACCACTTGTCAATATTTCAATGACCAATTTATATAGTAAGTTTAGTTAGGCTATATGGACGGGTGATTAATCTGCCTTGGAATCAGTTAACTGCATCCATTTTGGGGTATCAATGAAGAGAAAACAACTTCTTCTTTTTTAAATTCTCAAATTTCAGGTTTTGCTGAGTAAGTAAAAACAGTTTTTCCTAATATATTTATGTCCCCACCTGTCAATCTTTTTCAGAGTATCCTTTGTTGCTGCGTCCACACTGACATACAGTTGAGTGACAGGAAGCAAGTTCCTGAAGTAGAAATAGTGAAGTAGTGAATAGATAATAATAATTATAATTGATATTTATCACACGAAAAAGGTTTGCAGTGAAAGCTTTCACATTCAATTTTTGAAAGTCTGTCAGAGTTATCTTGTCATACAAATAATATACACACTACATGATGATGATACATAGAAAATATGTAAAATATATCTTCTATCTTTCAATAATATGAGATTTCAAGCAGAAATTGAGAACAAGATCGTCTAAAATCTATCAAGGAGATGAAAATTAATGTTTGGTGTAAAATATGCATAGTAGACATTATCAGTATTTTAATACATAATAATGAGTTAAGCCTAAAAAGTGTACACAATAGTTGCTCAATCCATTGACATGAAAAATGGATCTAGCACAATTTATATCTCAATCATACGGGTAATACTCAATCTAAAAAAAGGGAAAATCATAAAAGTCTTTACTTCATCAAAGTTAAAACCTATTTCATTGTTGAGTTTGATGAAAGTTAATATAAAAAATAGAATCAATGAACTTACTGTATGTGTTCAGGAAACTGAGCATTGGTGACAAGGAAGCTAGAGATGGTCTGCTTGTGTAACAATTCAACAAATTTGTTAATCTCTGGATACATGATAGGCTCACCCACAAGAGACAGAGCACAGTGCTGAGGTGTCATGGCTTCCTCAAATCTATCTGGCTTTACACCTGGTACACCTGATATTGAATTGTTGATGGTCAGTTAAGTAATGCATGGTCAAAATAACGTAATAACTTTGTACTTAAACCTCTGAGCACTGAGCATTTATATAATTGAGTCAACAAAGGAGCTAACACTGTATAAGCTCTATGTTTTCACTGTAGAGTTATTCCCTTACATATGAAAATATTTCAGTATAGTGAAACATAGAGTAATAAGTTGACAAATCCATCATTTGTTTGTTTTGTTCATTTGCTTATAGCTGCTGCAACGAAATCAAAGTTCACAGATTTTGCATTAGTGAAGTGCTCATGTTTTTGTTAAACACTTTGCTTGGTGTTTCCCTTTTCCCACAAGCTAGTCGAGGAGAAGAAAGGAGGAGAGCAGCTGGTTGAGGCAGCTACAGGACTTGATGATCCCAGGTGACCATGTCGCTGGTCGACCTCCAAAGTACTGGAGAGACGTTATCACAGAAAGACCTCAAAGCTAAGGGCCTAGCACCAGAGCTTGCCCTGAACCGTGACATGTGGCGAAGTGCCATTTCTAGGGGGAAAGTGTAACCCATGCTACATGGAAAATACACTATAAATAATGATGATGATGATGATGATGACAAGCAAAGACATCTCAAGCCACTAGATAATTAATACAATGACTTAAACACTCAGACATTGCGCTATCCTAATGCTTGATAAAAGTCAGTTTTCCTTTACTATTTGCAACCTGAAAGCCAATGCATGATAGGGAATTTTAAAAGGATTACACTTGATGTTAACTTTAGTGCATGAATGAACATGAGTATAAACTCTTAAATTCTACTTAAAATATTCTCAGAAACTTAACAACAAAATAGTTACAGTAAAAACCCCGTACAACGTGACTCCATATAACGTGAAACCCAATAGAACATCAGTTTTCGAAAAGCACGGTTTTTTCCTTCTTATTCTTTGTAAAAAAGACCTCTATACAACACGAAAAGAAGGTAGATACACAATACACGGTTTCAATTATTGAAGACAAAACTTAATTAATTATGTCCGTTAACCGTTCAAAGTTTTCCAATGTTTACTTTAACTATGACACAATCACAATGAGGTATAATGCAAAAAAGTAGACACTCCATTTCATTGATGAAAAAGCAAGCAATAATTGCAGAGTATGAAAAAGATATGAAAAACGAAGTATCCTTGATTCAAAGGTAAACAAAACAAAGCTGGTAGAGTTCGACATACCGCATTACACCTTTTTGACCATATTAAAATCAAAAGATGCAATCGCTTTTGGACGTAGTTAGGGATGAGGAGGAGGTGGATGATGATGTAGATACACAGGATGTGACAGCGTCTGATCCCCTAGCCATCAGGCCATGTCCTCCAGTATTTAGAGAGATCTTTAAGTTCTTTGAGAACAGGTCTAATGCTGATGAGGAAAGAGGAGCAGTTGACACTCAAATAGAGTGTACCATCATCAATGCTGAGTCTTTGAAATCGCAGTCAAAGATCTTTTTTTTCTAAATAAATGCTTGCTATAATAAGACAACTTTTTTTTTCTTTTTTATAGTTGTAAGTTTCAAAATTTAGAATATAGACAGTCCTAACATCGAGTTATAGTTACTGTAACCTTATTATTAGGTCTCTATATGCATACAATGTGTTTTTGTATTGATTAGGGCATGATGTAAGCAAAACCTCGTATAACATGGAACTCGATACAACATGACTTTTCCCCTTACACCAGAAATCATGTTATACTGGGGTTTTACTGTATGCGGTTGTGTTTTGTACAGCTTGGACAGAGCGTTAGGGTGAAAGATGGTCCACCGAATCGTTGTAAAACCCTGTGTTGAGCAATCCAGATTTGATGGTAAATTGACATGAACAGTGGCCACCTTCTTAGTCAGGTGCCTACTATATATTAAGAACCTGACTGAGAATGTGATCAATTTACCATCACATTTTGGAGGGACTCCAATATTTGTTTAGAAACTTTAAAAAACTTATTTTGATTGCACAGCAAAAGTCTAAAGGTGTTTTAAATTACTATATAGGGTGAGTATTTTACTAAGAATGTGACAACTGTATGAGTCTATTTATCATAATATCTTTAGGGCATTTCAATATCAAATCAGAACACCCTTTAAGGAATCCCAGTAAAACAAGGGCTGATTTTGCTAAATAAAGCACGGCCATTGCCAACGTAATTGGAAAAGCTTTTATTTATAATAAACACTTAACTAACTAAGAACACATCTCTGAGTGATTTAGAGTACATTACATCTGCACTAGTTGTTACTACTAACATAAAATGGTCACCAAATAAATAGACGTGGACAGGGAATAATAAATAAAACACCCAAAACAAACCAAGATAACATGTAACTGACAAAAAAGTCATCCAAAGTCACTAAAATGTTTTTTCCCGTTCAAATCTTGTATTTATGGTGCTGCACATTAAGATACGAATAATTTCTTTAAAATCTCGTGGTGAGATGCTCGTTTGTATGTCTGTCTGTCCTCCCGATAACTCAAGAAATATACAACTGATTGACTTCAAATTGCGTACGATGTTGTAATTCAACCCGACGAAGAAGCCTATTTAATTCCAGCAATATCTGTTAACAATTAACAGAGTTATGGAATACAATGAATAATAGAGAAAACTCGAAAGCCTTCTTAACTGACAGTCACTGACAGAAATTTTTTTATAGGCGTTCAGTGTCGCATTCATTACCAGGGCCATCTAGCTCAGTCGGTTAAGCACTGGCCGCGCCGCACGGGACGTCTAATCTCGAGCGCTGGGTTGGGAGAACTTTTATTTTAATTGTTTTCATTTTTTTGGTCTGTTTTACGTTCGGAAAATGTTTTATTTAACATGGTTTCGGGTTTGTACTCAATCTGAGTACTCATGTTTCTAGTTGTTCATATGATCTGTAACGTTTAAATGACGAATGCAATATTTTGGATAAGGTCTATACCCGTTTTACAAAGAATCCAACAACATGAAATCCTTTTTTTTTTAAATTAAGGCAGCGATTTATTTTATTTCTTTGCTCCCAACAGGTTATGATGGAAGGAGAAAAATCTCGTGGTTTTGGCTTTGTCTGTTTCGCAAGGGCAGAAGATGCAGTGCGTGCAACAAGAGACATGCGCAGGAGGGTAGATGACGTTAACAAAAAGCCTCTCTATGTTGCACCGGCTCAGCGGAAGGAGGAAAGGCAGGCCTTATTTCGCGAAAAGCTAAGATCAAAACATGTAGCAACCGTGCTGCCTTCCATCGACGCTGACCAAGCACAGAACGTCGTATCCTCTGTGGAAAGTACCAAAGATCCTAGCATCTCAGATCCCAGTAGTGTTGGTTTGACCTTGCCTGGAGGAGACATGTCAAACGCGTCTAGTGTGTCGGGGTTAGGCGACGATGAGTCAATCGCGTTTGAGATGAATGGGGAAACAAGTTCCAGCCCTGGGCCTGACATGAAGAAATATTGCTTCCAGGGATGTCACTGCTCAAAACATATAGGAAATTCAGGTGTTTTGCTGCAAAGGTGTAACCTGTCAAACTTTGAGTGTTTCAACATGGAACATCTAAGGACTCCCCTCTTTCAACCCACTAAGCTCAGTTGCTTTTGTCAAGACTTTAAGCCACGTTTGAAACCCGATCACATCAACACCAGAGATGGGTCGCCGACGCGTCAAAGATGGAACTCCACCAACAAAGATTCTCATCCAAGCTCTTTATCCGAGTTGCCTCTCTTGTCTAAGTGCTGTGATAGCAGGTCACCAAGTTTCTTACAGTCAAAGGCTGAGGCGCACGGGGACTTTCAAGTTGACTTTCCTCGCGATAACATCTGGAAAATGGATTATAAAGAGGGGTATCCAGCGAAGGAAGGGAGCTCCGAGCTCGCACATACGGAGGCGGATGCTTTCCCAAGACAAGTGATGCCTCCGATTGGCCATGGTCTGAGATCTCCAAAGAGACAGTACATATGTGACAGATACACTGATGATTATGTGCATAAATCTTCGTTTGATTTTGACAGTGACTCTTCTCGTCCCAAGAGCTACAACTTGCAGCCCCTGCAGAGGTCCCCAAATCCATGGCCGGGAATGAGATGTGAGGACGGCCAAGCAAAGCACTGCAGAGGGCGTGTTCCCAGTGGGTTTGCTTTCTCGAAGACGACCCATAATATCCCAGAATGTTACACGACAGCAGCTGCAAAGGCGACAGCAGATGTCTACGCTATGCGTAATGATCTTGCACCACAGAAGAATCAAAGGTACAACCGCAGTAGCGCACGTTCCGAATCGGAGGCATACACGAGCCCCATCCAGCCAGTTATACACAGAGTTTATTCCAGCAACGAGTCGCTGCTGAATCTCGGTTATGGGGGCAAGAGCTCACGAGTCAAGTCTATGCCGGGTCTCAGGGAGCGACCATCTTTCCGGAAGTCCTCCCAGTCATTGAAGCGTCGCAACGAAACCTCAATTGACGACTCGTGGTATGGTTCTGCTGGTGGTCTGTACTCGTTACCTCCAAAGATACCTAAGATGAAACCAACCTCCGTAGATGACCTAACTTCAAAGGTAACTTTTTTTCTAGAGTGAATAAGTCATCTGCTTCTTTAATATTTGTTGTATTTTCCATTCCCTCCCATCTACATTCGTTGAGTATAGATAAAATCAGAACGCTTTTAGTTAACGTGCTCCACTTTATACTGGATTTTGAAAACGATGCTATATTCAGGTATACATGTCCTCTCTTTAGCTTTGCTTAAACAGTTCTTTTGGGATAGATCTGGCACATAATAAATGGGTAATATGATATGCAGTTCCCTACATTTTTTAGAAAAAACTGTCAGACAAATTAATATCGAAAATGTAAAATGACGCAAAAGCTCGTTACTCAATACAAAAGATATGGGAAAGAACGGTCTTCCTCAAAAAGGTTAGAATTAGAAAGAGGCATCATTCAATACACGAATCGGTCATTCGTCTTATTGCTAGGAAAGAATACAGATAAATAATTAGTGTTGAAGTCGGCTGACCTGTTCATGATCATTCGATGGTCTCGATTTTTATGAAGGGACTCAAGTCCGTTTTCGAACACCCGTTTTATAGTACTATATATTAGTAGTAGTCAAACAACGGAATGATTAACTAGGGGTCGTCTCCCCTCTGTGATAGACAGTGCTTGCAAGAAACAGGATATCGGTGACGCGTGGTACGCGCGGAAACCTTTGAAGTTTTCAGTCACTGGCCTTACAAATGTTCTAAATAATTTTTACTAAATATAACTTTAATTACAAAATGAATGACATTTTTGAAATCAGTGCATCAAAATTAGTCTCTACTGTCGCGTGGACCATTTTAAAGCCTTTTTAAAGAAATTAGAATTTATTTAATTTTGAAATCTAACATTTCACACGTGTAATTCAACCAGAAATATCGTAGCCTTCATAATATGATCTCTCATTAACACTGCATTGACTGCCTGTTACGATACGACCATTAGTTTGCGAGTTATGAGGTCAAGCGTGATCTTGACGTCATAAGGTCACTTGCTCGCCACTAATGTCGTCCAAAAATGAAATTGTCGTATCTTAATGTTAAGAACCTCTTAAAACATATTTGTAATCGTCTCGACAACACCTTTAATTCGAAATCAGTCTCGATTCATTCTAAGCATGTTGTTTTTTTACCATTGGTCAGCCCTAGTGGTCAGTTCGTCCAGGTTGACTTTTTGGCGATTGCAAAATGTTGTGTCTACATACCCTAAGCATCTATAAAAATCAAGTCCCGTTTTGTGCAGAGAAACAAGCCCCCCCCCCCCGACTACTAGTACAGGTAAGTTGAGCACACAACAGCCATATTCAAATGAATCATGTGGTTTCTTTTGGTGTACATATACATTTATCCCTGTTTCTTTTAACCCTCTTTACAAGATTATTTTAACCTTTTTAGATTAAAGAATTCCAAAACATGTTGATTGGCTGTCATTACTCATTTATGAGTTTATCTAAATATTGAAAGAAGAACAAAAACAAGATAGTGTATTTTAGAGCATTGTAGGTAGAGGGTAAGCAAGTCCATTGAAATGGAAGGGTCTGCACTGGAAGTAGCAAAACTGTAAGTTTAAGCCCGTTACTTCAAGCCCGTTCCTTACAATTGCATTCCCTTCCTTAAGCTACATTTGGCCAACTTTCTAAAACCCTGATTTTTGGTAATATATACTTTAGAAAGGGGCTTTCTGGAATAATAATAATAATAATAATCTTTATTTATATAGCGCCTTTTCCTTGCCAGGCTCAAAGCGCTTTACAAAATTTGCATACATGATTTGCGCACTTATTTCATACTTTTATACACTCGCACAATTA
>JAUUEB010490629.1:0-10710 GCA_032362205.1 Clione limacina | reverse complement strand
AGTGCACAATGTTATGTCCCTTTGTGTCTGATGATCGGGGTTGTACTCTCTACGAGTACTCATTTTTTCTAGTTTATTTATTGTTTGAAATCTCTCAAATTTGAATTATCAATTTAAAAACATAGTTATGGCCTCTTTGAGTATTTTGCTACATGTCTTTGTTTTTTGCGAACACGCTGTGGTCCCATCGTCAAAGATAGAAATCTGAAATCTTACACAGAGGCTTTATTCGTGGTTCCCTAAAAGCTGTAATCTAATTTTTTGAAAAAAATATCAACAGAGTTATCTACCGTTTATGATTGTCATGTACGTTCTTTAAGCAGTGGACGCATCGTTGGGAGTAAGACCCTGAAATATTGCACAGCACAGGCTCTCCTAAGGACCTTCTAAAAACAATTCTCAACTTTTTGAAAATATGTTTACAGAGTATGGCTCTTGAGTTGTTTACTATATTTTCTTTGTTACTTGTGTCTGTTGTTCTTAATTGTACTATCTACGAGTACTCATTTTTCTAGTTTGCTTGTATGTTTATTCTAAGATCACAATTATATTGTGAGAACTAGTAGATTTGTGTCTGATCTGGTGCCTATACGATAACTTAAAAAAGTGCTCGGATCTCTTTTACTTTTAGTAGGATGGTATGAAACGAGTCAAGAACCTTATCTATTTAGATTCAGAAAAAATTGTGAATAAATTGACCGAGTTATGGTCCTTATTAAGGATTTTGCTTCATGTTAGTTTTAATTTGGTGAACACGCTGTGGTCAAATCTTCAGAGTCAATAATCTAAAATCGTGCACTTAGCCTCTTGTTGTAATACTGCTTTTCTCAATTTTCGATAAAAATATGACAGGGTAAATACCCTTGAGTTTTTTGCTCTACGTTATTTAATAATTTAACGATCACGAGCCTAAGAGCTTGTCTTTAAAATTACAAATCAATAGTTAGAATTTGTATGTGCGATAAGGATGGTCAGTTAAATGATGTATGATGTTAATTAGATTGTCATCCTTATTTATAAACTAGGTGAAAAATATATATGGTCCCATTATTGAACTTCGTCTGGACGACATCATATTTTGTGCATATTTCCTTTCTCGGATACAATTTGAACACTTGGATAGCAGTTTTTTCGTTATATTGATGGAAAGGTAAGTATTATTCACTCACTTATATTCTTTGTTTCATTTTAGAAATAATTAGAATAAAACTTAGGTCCGATTTCAATGCTTTATTTATAGTTGTTTTAGTTTTTTGTACCATGATATTATAGTCATATGCAAAAGGTAGTATATAAATGAGATGGGACATGAATCGGAAAATAACTCCTTTGTATCCTATGGGCAATAAATAAAAACTACAATTGTGCTATTATTTATATTTTAAATAGTGCAGAAAGAAGACAAATCACATTGTGAGACTGTGTTGGATTCGCTAAAAATGTCCCTCGCGAAAGATTTTTCTGAATTCGCGAAAATAAATGCTAGTCATGATTTATCTAATTTTAAATCAGATATAATCGTAAGCTGTTTTTGTTATGCTATTTACATGTCATTTTAGTAATGTAAAAACAACAGGAAATAATGCCTCAGCAAAGTTACAGAAAGCGATCACGAGATTGAATCTGAATATGTTCTTAGTGACAGAAAATAGTATTGCACTGTCTGATCCCTGTTACCTTTAACCAGAGTATTCGATATTTCAGTCACAAGTGGAGAAGATGGCTTTTTGGCTTCTATTTGTGAACTGAAAAGGATTTATATCCCAGTGTCACATTTTTTGCTTCAAAACAAACTACGTAAAACTTACAAAAAATCATTACAAATACTTAGAGATCAGTGTGGTTATCTAGGAATTAATCTTAATCATAGACTTAACTCAGGTTGTATAATGCTGGACTTTGAAGTAGCCATGATCAAAACAATCAGAAGTGAAATTAAAAATTGTAAGATAAAGGGATGCAAGTTTCATCTTTGCCAAAATTAGTGGTGAAAAATAAAAGAGCTTGGCCTGGCTAAAGACTACAAAAAAGTAAACTGCAGAAATGGACGGTGGCTCGGAAGAGTATTTGGTTTGTCATTGTTGCCGCTTGACATGGTAGATAGGGTTTTAAAATCATATATTAATACTCTACGAAATCCCTGCTCAAAGATAAAGAAATTCATCAAATACATGAACAACTGTTATATAAGCCAATTTGCCAAATTTCCTCCAAGCATGTGTACTGGTATCAAGGATAAAGCCACAAACATCGGGGCCGAGGCATTTCATTGACACTTTGGTGTCCTATACGGGTATTTGCGTAGCGAGCCAGGCATATGGCATTTTCTAAGAAATATGAAGAGGATTAATGTTATAAAATCAGTTAAAATGAGATCCAAAAAGAAAAGCATTTTGAATCAGAAAATGAACAGCACATTATAGCCATTATTTCATGAGTGAGTACTAATTTGCATGACCCCTGTACGATTCAATAAACCATGACATTTTTGGCAAACTATGTTTTAAGGTTCCTAAAAGTGTTTTCTATTAATAGATTGTAAACAATAACGTTCTGATCTGAAAATGGACCCGTGCAGGGGTCTTGACCAGCGGCATATTAGTTAGAATTACACCATTTCATGAATGAGTACAGATTTTAACGACCCCTATAAGAATCAATTAACAACGAATTTTTTGGCAAACTATGTTTTATTGTTCTTAAAAGTGATTTCTATCAATAACATTTTGTATCGAAAATCGACCTGTATTTCAAGGACAGAGTCATTGAGGTAAATTGATTATCTTTGATCAATCATGACTCCAGATAATCTACATTCGAGGATTACAATTATGTTTTTCTTTTCACGCTACGCACGGCTGCTTATTCTATTGAAAGAGCGCCAGGCGCGTAGCCAGAATTTTTAAATGGGGGGGGACAACCTCGGATATTATCTAAGATATTTTTGAGATTGGTTTAAAATAATGCAAATTTAGAGCAATAAAGAGCAATTAATAGCATATTATCAAATATATTTTTGAGATTACTTAAAAATTGTGCAAATTTAGGGCATTTTGGATCTCAAATGGGGGGGGGCTTTCCCCCATGTCCCCCCTGGATACGCGCCTGAAGAGGTGCTATCTCGACATTTGACCTATATCTTGCTTGGCAGTAGTAAGCATCCAGTCACGCTCCGGTGACTCCATTCAAACATGAGTGATTGTGGGTGGCTCGACAGTTTTATATTTGTAAAACATTCCGACACCTATATGGACCAATTTTTTGTATTTCAACCATAAACATCCGTAAACCCAATGCCTTTACAAAGGTGTTTTAGTAGCATTTTAAAGAGCACATGGGCTGCTAAAACATGATAGCGGAATTAAATAATGTCAATCATCTGATCACAATTCTACACATGTGTCTTCTCGAGTTATTTCCATCTTTTGACTGATATTTCATTTTAATTAATTGATAACTGGACTTTTTTCAAAACGATTTTATAATAAAGTGCATATTTGGAAAAAACAATTTATCTTTATTCAGATGTATAAGTTTCAACTTTGCGACACGCTTATGTGATATTTGAAGAACCTTTTTCCTACCTACACATACAAAATGCGACCACACGATTAAGAATGTTATAGAACCTGTTTATGTGAAATTTGCGATATGTAAGCACATGTCAATAACACACAAATAACTAAAATGCGTTAAATTGTTTAGACAACGTCAGTGACATTTTAATGATTTTCGCTATATCTGTATATGAAAATAGTCAGGACAAACATTCAACTATAACATGTAAACAATGAACCGATAAAATAAGAATAATAAAAAATCGAGATTGTGGAAGCGCGCTTCTACATACTAAACATGCTTACCTACATTAAAATAGACTGTGTCCAGAATTATATGATATAATAGTTATACAGAAGACAGTTTGCTGTCTTTAAAGGTATCTACGGGTACACGTACTTGAAATGAAGAAGAAAAGACAACAAAGCTTGTTGATTCTACGGCTACGCGTACTTGAAATGAAGAAGAAAAGACAACAAAGCTTGTTGATTCTACCGCTACATGTACTTGAAATGAAGAAGAAAAGACAACAAAGCTTGTTGATTCTACGGCTACACGTACTTGAAATGAAGAAGAAAAGACAACAAAGCTTGTTGATTCTACGGCTACACGTACTAATCAATGTACACTGAAATTGTTGGCAAATTATTTTTTAAAGTTCCTAAAGGTGTTTTCTAACAATATATTGCAGTCAGCAAAAATGTCATGGCACTGATTCATTCAGTGTACATGCAAATAAGTGCTCACCCATGAAATGGTGTTATTTAAAAAAAAACACTGGTCATTGCCCTTGTACGAATCAACTTACAATACAAAAATGTGTCACTGCAATATATTGTACTAGCCAATCGACCATATTTTTTGGGGGGAGACTCCTATATGTATTTAGAAAACAGTATTGAGAATTAAACAAAATAAGTTCAATTCAATGTTGCTTATTAAAGAATGGTAATTGCTGCACAAATTGGAAAGTCTTTTATTCACTTCCATATATTACTATATACTCTGAGCACATAACTAAATTAGCATTTTACTCGCGGAAAGTGACCCAATGTCACTATTTGATTACATCTTATTTATACGTGTCAAGGCAACCGATTGAGAGGTGCTCAACGATTAGATACGTCTATTGTAATTTTGACCTTATTAATGGCAAGATTAAGTCTTGATGACATAAAAGTTCAAGCTTGACCTCATAATTTGAAAACCATTGGTCGTAGCGTAAAAAATACAAATTTGTTTATGTCTCGGCAACATCTTGAATTTTAAAACATGTTCATCCATTCTTAGCACTTTGGTTTTTTACCATCGGTCAGCCCTAGTGGTCAGTTCCTTCAAGTTTATTTTTTTCAAACGCAAAATTGTGCGTCTATGAACCATAAGGATCATTAAAATCCAAGCCTGATTGAGTCATTGGGGGGGGGGTGAAGAGAAACCTTTCATCCCCCATGTATTTTAACGCTACAAATTATTGAGGAATAGACACTTTTGTAATTTAGAACAATGCCGACAATACAGGCTTAAACAATACACTGTCACCGTTCAACTGTCACTGATCAGTAACGGTGACCTCGCAGCGAAGTTTTAATCTTTTGTTTTCTATTTTTATAAAGTATATATTATTAAGTTATTATAAAAAAATAAATTTGTGTTGCGCTGTTACAAAGAATTAACACAAAAAGTCACTTTTGTTATGAATAGACATGAACTTGATATGTGACGAATAAATCGTTGAATCGACCAATCAATTTAGTCAAATACAAATGTCATTGTTATATGTATGTGCAAAATATAATCCTAGAATTATAATCCCTTTTTGTTTTTAAATTAAGTCTAAATATATCCTCCCCCTATATTGAATTTAAAGTTGGCTTCTTTTTGTTTTAATTTGGTTGATTAAAAAAATAAATTCTGCAAATATATATAGCGTATTTCAGACGACACAAATATGCTATATAATGCATAAATCATGAATGTTTTAAGTAAAAATCTCTATGCATAAAGCAGTAAACAGAGTAAAGCCACCACTAGCTTGTATTAATCAATTAACTCAAACATAAGTATTACAAAGAGAGGAAGTAGCTAGCCAAGCCTAATGTGTACTCGTGCAAGAGTGAAGAAAGGTCAAATAAATCAGTAATTTATGAAAGAAATAATAAATATATGAAGAAAGACAGAATGATAGGAAGAAAGCAAGAAATTAAATAAAGATACGTTGATAAAATTATATTCACCTTATTTGACTGACGATATTCTATTCACGAGTTCTTTAGCAGAAACAATAACCAACTTGTACCCTTGACTCTCCGCGCAGAAATGTGATTTAACTCAAAGTTGTCCGGGCTTTTAAATGCAGCTTCTTTTGATTCAGCAAATTTTGAATTCAAAGTCTTTTCTCATTGGTTGTAATTCAAAATATATTTAATAGAGAGAAATTAGACTGTGAAATGTTTTGCTAAGTTGGTTGTAATTCAAAATATACTTTAATAGAGAGTAATTAGACCGTGAAATGTTTTGCTAAGTTTACCCACATATTTCTTGGCGGTACACAGAAAAAACCTATGATTCAGCTACTTTTTGAACTTTATTTGTTCCAATCTAAGGTTGACTTCTTTTGAAGAGATGTGAACCTTGACTTTGTTGCTCTGTTTCCAGTTTTAAAAATTATGATTTTTTTCTGCACATCATCATTTTCACAAGACACTTACTCTATTATTATCAAGGGTACAAGTTTAAGAAGAACTTACAATTATACAAAAAATTGAAGTTAAGTCTTTGAGAATGAAAAATAAATTTGATGTTTGTCGAGATAATATGACGTTATATTGAAAAAAACAGACAATTAAATGTCTTGATAAGAAAGGAGTTTTCAAAATAAGCAAATAAACTAAACTGAACACCGATTAAAAATCATAGGGAGAAAAAATTTGCAATATAATTGGAGAAAGCAAAAGAGAATTAGAAACTTATGAATAGAAGACATCTAACGGAAAAAAAATGTTTAAAAGGAGAAGAGGGGGGGGGGAGATGTAAAAGAAAAATAATATTACAAGCAAACCGCCAATTTTAGAAAGGAAGAAAGAAAAGTAAAAATGCAAAACATCAGAAAACAAATAAAAAGCGATAAAGATTTAAATAGCTTATAAGGGAGCGTTCAAATATCATCTTACACCCTCGAGGGGGAGGGGTCTGGACCTGTGTAAGATGAAGGGGGGGTCAGGCAGATTGTAATCTTAAACCTTATGCTGAGCGGGAAAAAATGCACAATTTTTTACTAATCTCAAAAAATGTCGGTCGCTTCGCGGCAATTTCTTTGATAATATGCTCTCAAATGCTATAAATTCGCACAATTTTAAACCAATCTCAAACATTTGAAAATATCCAAGGTTGTCCTCCCATTTCAAAATCCTGGCTACGCGCCTAAATAATATTGATTTTTAATGTTTTTGATTGAAACTGTTGAAATCCTGGTGCTGATTGTATTGATCTCTTTATTTGATTGTTCTTATATCAAAAAATTCATGTTGCTTTCATATTCTTTTGAATATGATGCTTTTTTAATCAATAAATGACTTGCACACTTTTTCATCATATTAAAGCTTTTTCATTCAAAATTGTTCTCATATAGACATATAAGGCCTTTAATACGAATAAACGCTGTGTCGATTAAAACAATCATCCAGGCGGTTGAAGTGTAAGATTACACGGGGGGGGGGGCTGAGGGGGAGGGTGTGTGTAAGAAAGGTGAATACAGGTCAGGGGTCCAAAACCCCTCAAAAAGGTGTAAGATGGTATTTGAACGCTCCTTTACCGGTAATCTTATCATCCAAAGATCTAAACTCCGGATAAATATCAGATGCATAAATGACGAAGAGAAAGATTTATTTACCAGCAATAATAACCAACTTTTACATTACCCGCTCTTTTTAAAAATAAGTATCTGTACTGAAGATGCTTCTGATTCAGCATTTTTCAGGTTTTGAAATCTATTTCAGTGATATGACTTCTTTTGACAGGCAGTGAACCAAGGATTTTGTTTTTGTAGTTTCCAGTACTAAAAGGTTGACGTTTTTCTTCACATTGTCATTTTCAAACCGTCTAAGTTGTTGCAAAGATTGCAGATTTAAATCTTAACTGTCAGAAATATAAAAATATGACTTCTTTTGACATCATTGAACCGAGAAATGTGTTGATCTGTTTCCAGCACTAAAAAGGTTAATGTTTTCTTCACATTATCATTTTCAAACCGTCCTTGCCCTGATTTGACTAATAAAAAGTGGGTTTTTTTCTCACGGCCTCAGTGGTTGCAAAGATATAGCAGGAATTATAATGACTTAAAATATCAGATAAAATCCAGATTGACTTTGAGATATGATAACTCTGATTCAGCACATTTTTGTTTTTGTAGAGAAATTTAAAGCGATTTGACGGAAATTTAACGTATTCAATTTTTGCTCTATGTTAAGTGTTACAAGGTATTTTTCTGCAAATTGTCATTTTTCTCAAGGCCTCAGTGGTTGTCAAAAAAAGACATTAAGTTTGAATTAACCAAATTGATTGATTTCATTTGTGTTCGTTTTGTTCCTGTAGGTCGAAATGGAATCAACTGTTTTTGTAAATTGACTTTTTTGCGTAAGCATCCTGTTTTACACAGCCATAATTGCTTCATCGGGGTTTCTCCTATGACCCAGGTGGCGGCCACTATTTATATTAAATGATCCCTTATATCTGACTTTCTTTAGTGACAGTTAAATTGTAGGACGTTTGAATTTTGCTCGGATCGCATCTTTGTTATGCTGTCGTTGATAGTTTGCTTAAATTTTATATAACGTAATTTTTGTATGTTTTGAAAAATCACCAAATCCTTATGAAATATGCCAAGTGGAATAAAATGAATACTTGCTGACTGAGTTTATCTACCCAAGTAATGGCAAACTCGTTAGATACCGATGGATGAATATCGATCTCGTTAAAACTCGATCCATATTTATTCATCGATATCTAACTTGTTTGCAATAAATAGGGTAGATAAAGTCAGCCATCAAGTATTCACTATTTAGTTTGGTATTCTCACTCATTTTTAAATGGGATTTCTGTCAGTATATTTTTGCATTCACTTTTTAATTTGATTGTTTTCTTATACATTCATGTACAAAATATTTATTTGAGTTTAATTAACTTGTGATATTGTGATCGAAACACCGACTTTACAAACCACCGTAATTACGGCCTCAACCACTAGGCTATCGCTTGTCCTAATTTTACATTTTAAATCTATATGTTTTATGTATCAGAAAATTACAAAATACCAATTACGAAATTTATCAAAATAAATATCAAACTATTTTGGTTAAATAAAAGTGGATCTAAGTTCAAAACGTTATCATATTCTTTAGCTATTAACACCGTACATAATATTAGGAGTTCAAGACTGAGCACAACATACATTTATAAAATGTTTTTAGAGACTTGAAAAAAATAATTGGACAGATATTACAATAATACTAATTTTGCTTTAATATAGCTTATGCATGTACATAACAAGCTCTAATCGCTTTACATTTTTTTTATTTTTGGTTGGAAGTATACAAGGGAAGCTACATAATCAGGCAATTTGCATTAGCAACCTCACACTGACGTTCATTATTTATAACAATTAGATTCCTAATTAGCGTCTGGGTCGGGAAAGCAAATGTTTGTAAAAAATATTCTCTGAAGGGCTCAAACCCGGGACATCTCACTCCCGAGTATGACAGTCTATCACTTGACCACGATGTCACAAGTCTGACTATATGTGTAACTTTCAAGTCAACCACATGAAAAATGTGTATCTTTCCTTTTCAAACAATAAAGTAAACCACATGAATATAGCATGTTTACTTCTTTTGTAACATAAATCTACTGTATCTATTACATGTTGTTGTGTAATATAAAGTTAGGTTACCCTAAGCTATATGGACTATCCTAACACAAGATGCGGTGGCCCAGGAGCATAATCACACGCTATATTCCAGTGTCATCCTCAGCTGTTACCAGAGCGTATTGCGTATTGCGGTTTCGGGGGTTCCCGAAGTACCACCTGCCCTGGCACCCCCAGCAGCTTTCACGCCACCTGACACAAATCAAAATCGTAAGCGGTAGCCGCCTTTAAGACTACCATGCTCCGGCAATTGACAATCATTCTTCTTTGCCTGTGACCTGGATCTATATTGGTGTTCCATTGTATGTTGCAAAAATGCAGAAACACCGTCAAAATACCACTACCGAGACTGACGGCTGGGAAGCTATGAGCCTGAATAACACAAGTGCCAGTTAAGCCCAACAAAAAGTAAGTCAAATTAGTCACCGCCAGCCAGACCTCTGCCTCATAGCTGCAAGACACTACTTTCAAACAGCCGTGAGGCATTCCATCAAACAAGGGTGATGAACCCTGCAAGATGGCAGATCCTATTAACGGCAACAATCTACACCAATTGATAGCGAAGCACTGAAAAAAAGCCAAACAGCTACATGAATAAAGCTCTTATGATAGAAAAGAAGGACCAAAATGGGCTCAGCAAAGATAAATCCAAACAGCAGCACTCACCGAAGAACATGGAAGATGATGTGCTGATTATAGAGGACGACAGTGAAAGGAAAATAAGGAGCTCAATATTAAATGAAGAAAAGGAAGCAAGAATGATTAAAGAAGAAAATTTCCCTACAGAAAAGAAGGGAGTTAGGAAAGCAGGTACAAGTGAAAAGAATGTCCAACAAGAAAAGAAGGGAAAGATATACGAGGATTCCCGAATGGTTAAATTAGAATTGGAAGATAAACAAATAAAGGAAGGAATCATAAAAGAGAGAGCAAAAGAAGTTAGAATCATACAACATGCAGACACAAGAAGAGTGCATTTCAGCAGGACACAGAATCAGCAAGGAAATAGGGATATCAGACAATGGTTAAAGAAAGAAGACGATGGACAAATTCAAGAAGAGGAAGGAAAAACGGAGGGAAAGTTTCATTGGAAGGAGATTTACAAGAACATTAATTCTGGCGACCCTCTAGAAATCATTTCGCATGGCAAATTCAACCTGCTAAGAATGGACTTTAAGACTCTTGCAGGGAGAAACTATTTGAATGACCAGGTTATTGAACAGTATTTTCAATTG
>JAUUEB010490618.1:0-10711 GCA_032362205.1 Clione limacina | reverse complement strand
TTTTAAGAACGTCTGATGGCTTAAAGATTATATTTCTAATGGTAATAAAGTATAATTATGGTAAAATCGGGGCTTTGCCCCGAACATTTTGAAAAATATGTTGCAAAATGGTGAATCTTAAAGGATCCTGGAGAAAAATCAACATCTTTTCAAGTGCCCCCCTCCCTACGCCCATGGTTCCTTTCTTTCAAACAACACAGTTAGAAATATGTGCAGCCCATCTACTTCTTTTTCTGACGGTTTCGCCACTGACATCTGAAAATATCTGTATACCGTACTATCAAATGCAAGCGCGTCGCTGATGATATTTCTATTGATTTTTATTGATCACAAAGAGGTGATATTTCAAACCACAGTGATTTTGCTTGACACACTTCTGAAAATCGTGCTTTTCTATCAAAATTCAAAGTTGTATTCAAAAAATGAGAGCATTGCTTCTGATAGCTTTCGAGTCATTTTGCTTAGATTGAGGCCATGAGTTTGAGAACGGACTATAGTTCTTAGTCGGAACGTTAATGTAAGACCAATTGGTATATGACTATTAATGAAGATTGATCTCGACAGTTTTCTTTTACACTAATATTTAATAAGATTATAATAATGCCAAACAAAAGTTATGACGTGTTCAATTGTACATGCTATCGTCTGGTTTGTTTTCCTTAAAACCTTGGCTTCAATTACTAAAAAGAAATGGGGTGGAGGAGCCCAGAGGGACCAGTAAAAACGGGAAAGAGCGAGGAAATGGAACCAAGAAAACTGAAAGAGGAGAAGGAAAAAGAAAGATAAAAAAGAAAAGAGACAGAGAGAGATTTAATTGCAGGGGAACTCCTTAAAAATCACATAACTCATAAGGTATTAACGCTCAAGACCTCCTGTTTAAGATAATAGTGTTAATCGGATAGGGTTACAACTATTGTACAATGTTCGGTTTTTACATTGTCAAGGAAAGACTTTCTCATTCAATGACTTCGTTTGACATGCTAATATTTTTAAGGTGGCTCCCGGTTTGAGAACCCCTTAATTACAGCAGTTTTGATTTGTTTTGTAAATACATTTACCTCCATCGTGCCTACAGGTCTGACTTTCATGCGAAATAGTCATGTCAGATTGCAGCCTGCTGACACTGAACTGGTCAGTATTAGTACGAATCTTTTTTGTAAGTTGTTTTAATGAACAGATGCTTTAAAATAAGTTTGAACAGGAGATATTACAAAATCTTAATTTCAATTGGACAGGTATTAAATAAATGCACTAACTTAAACTCATGTTAACTGGTTTTCATGGTTTAAAGAGTAATATATTGTTACGTGAAATACCTCTTTTGTTCAATTCCAACATATTCAAAGATTTTAAGATTATCCTTTTATGGAAACATTTACGTTTTAATAATCTCCACAGACCAAATTACGGCGTACTAGATGATGTTGTTATTATTCTTACAAGCAGTTGCACTAAGCCGGTTAAATCTTTAGAAATATGGAAATATTTAACAAACGAAGTTCATAATGATCTGTATGTAAAACAGTGTCATAATTGTATACAGGCAAGGCTGATATATGTGTATATGGTCTGTAAATTAGTCTTTCTATCATCAATTCAGTCTGTATAACATATCAGATTTTAATCAACCTCCATTCTGGACACAAACAATATTCATCTTAAAATAACGCTTATGGTACAACATCTGCTCGCATTAACTATAGGTTTTGATTTACTTCTTCTTATCTCACATTTCACCCGATCAAATGACAATAAAAACTTTGTTAGCATTAATCCCACGCATTTTAGTGCAAACCATCATCAAGCAAATCAAACTAAGTGCAAATGTCTCAAATAAAGGACAGATGTCATAATGTCACATTAAATGTCTCAGATAAATGACAGATGTCATAATGTCACATTAAATAGAACGTGTATTGATAAATGTCAACAAATTGTGTTCATCAAGTTAATGAAGAGAGGTAAATAATAATGATTAATTATTCTGAAGGCCTACCTTATATGAGACAATAATGAATTGCTTTCGATTGCAGATGATAACAAAAGCTTATACAGCGATAAATAATAAATGTAATATTATTCTTTTTCCGCTGTTTTTGTCAAACTTTCAGAGGCTTTCTAAAGATATTCTCGGTTGCACTTTTTACATCAATTCCCCGTGCCCTACGTCTTATATGACCCAACATGATGTACACTTAAAGTATGATTTGGTTAGTTTACAAAGAGTTATGAGTGCCATTGTCGGTTTAAGCAAAACAAAGTTATGACATTTTAACAGTAAGAAGTGCAACTTTTTAAATTTAGAATTTTGATATTTTTGGTTCGTCATGTGAACTTAACATTACTCTATATGAGAATAACTATGAATTACACTATATTAATCAGATTGTTCATGTTGTTAATGTTATTTGATTTGATTTTATCAACTGTTATAATACCAATAATAGGAGACATGTTACAAATTGGTCATAGAGCGGTAAATAACAATTCTCAACAATTGCATATTTTTCATCTTTACACGTCATATAAAACGCTGATTTCTATAACTAGTACAGTGTTTGGCAAGAATGCCGTAGATAGTGCACGTTGTGAATCATTTTGAATGATGTCCATGTATAAACGTTAAGAAGAATGTATATCAACCCATTGGTGGTCTTTATAAAATCTGTTAATTTACTGTTAATTTATTTGCATTATATAAATATAGAAAATAAGCTTATCATTAGGATCTTCAAGGACACAGGCAGTTACACTCTAAGGCTGGTATCTCATGGGTCAACAAGTTTGATCCAACAATTTTAGTATATGCAAGTAAAGTTTTTGATAGGATTTCTCACATAGCAAACATGTTGGACCAAGACATGATAGCAAACTCATACAACCAACTTGTTGGACTTACGCAGCTTCCATCGGAAGGGGTGACATAGCTACGCGCCTGTGAATAACTGTTATCGAATATGTTATTTAAAGATGATTAAGTGCATTTCTTTTGAAATACTCAACCTAAAGCTAGCTTTATGTTTTAAAATAATGTTTAATTCATCAATGATGGATTAACAAGGATATTTTATAAACATGTATCTAACAAAACTAAAATGTCGTTTACTGAAAAAATGAAATAAACTCATACATTGAAACTTACACAAATTGTGTAACTATGTCAAGTATGTAGCGATTTGGAACGGTGAACACATGTCTTCTATATTATTATGAAATAAATACGTGTGGGTGAAAAAGTGCGATTAATGACCAAACAAGTTGGCCCGTTAGTTAAGCTGCATTGCTTTCTTTGGTTTACAAAATGTTACCATAAAATTGTTCATCCAACAAGTTTGTGCCCAGACACAACGTACACCAAACTTTGTTTGCTGGCAAACACAATGTTGGCTCGTGAGCTAGGCACAACGTTAATCTCTATAGCTCAAACCTGTACCTGAGTTCGTCCAACTTGTTGGACCATGAGATACCACACTAACGCATGGAACCCGCCCACAATAGAGATCCACCTGACAATCCACTATTAAACATTCATCCATGTATAGTATTATAGCTATTCTGCGTAAACCGAAATGTTATCAATGATGACCTAATGATAAACTGCAAAGACGGTTAATGTAATGAACATAAGATTTCAACGTGTATGTTTTAGCAATAGAAAACTACCAATTATAGAAAGATCCTTTCTTCAAACGCAAAGTTGTTCCATCCAAAGTAAAAAACTATCACTTAGTCAGATAAAATACAGCTTTAAAACTACCAAGGACAATACAATTTCCTGTCACTAAGTTTCAGGGGATGAATATCTCGAATCAAGGCAAACTGGGGGCTTGAATAAGAGAGAACAAAGTAGACAGAACCGAGCCATCGAATTGGAAAGGTACATCGATCTTCAATAAATAACCAGCAGAATCCTATATCACTTATTGGGAAACCATGCGTCAGTTCCGGTCAATTATTATCAAGACACCCTTTATGAGGAGGAAACCAGTTTATTTATCAAAGGATGTCTAGATAATAATTCTCTGAAACACCGTTGAGCTGGCTATCTACTGATGCTTCTTTCAAACTCTAACCATTTTTGTCGTGTTAATATTTCAACAATAAGCTAGTCTTTGTCAAGTTCATGTTAGGTTTTTTTCAAGATCTTTTATGATTCCAATAAGTACGCAGTATTATTTTCCATAAACATTATTAAAATCTATATTCACCCACTTACACAATATTCACAAACCAACACGTTCACTAATTAGACAAACATAGTACTCGTAGAGAGTACAACCACGTACATCAGACACCATGACCATAGAACATATAGCAAACAACTAAAGGGCCATAACTCTGTTAAAAAAAATTCAAACAGTTGAGAAACGTATTTTTAGAAGGGCCCTAGAAGAGCCTGTGTGCATATATTTCAGGGTCTTACTCCCACTGCATCAATAACGTATTGTATCCTATAAATCCAAAAAGCGTGAGATCTGTTTTTTTTCTTTTGAATACATATAAACTCACAGAACGGGCCAAAACACTAATTCCACGATTTATATTGTGTCGTGTATTTTTTTCTTGTCTGTTTCTATGTATGTCTGTGTGTGTGTATGTGTGTACCTGTGTATGTGTCTGTTTACAGGATAACATGAGTTATTTTTCTCGGATCTCTTTTAATTTTAGAAGGATGGAAGAAAATGAGCATAAAGTGTTTGCTACTTACATTCAGAAATATTTGTGAACATTTCGTGACCCTTATTAAGTTTTTGCATTCCGTTTTTTGTTAGTTTTGCAAAAACGCTGTGGTCACATCTTAAGAGTTAAGAATCTGAAATGTTGCACACAGGCTCTTCTAGTGACTATCTAAATACTCGTTTCTCAATTGTTTGAACAATCCTTTTTTCACAGAGTTATGGCCCCATTTATTATTTTGCTATATGTCTTTTTTTATTTTTGGGAACACGTTTTCGTCCAAAGATATACATCTGAAATCTTGCACATATGCTGATTTTGTGTTTTCCTAAATGTTGTCATCTTAAGTTATGAAAAATAACATTTATTATTTGCATGTATGTAAGTATTGTTGGGAGTAGGACCCTAGATTGTGCACACAGGCTATTCTGAAGACCTTCTCATACTAACGTTCTCAGCTGTCGACAAATACTTTTTGACAAAATATGAACCTTGAGTTGTTAACTTTATGTTAATTGTTACTTTTCTCTTATCGTCGTGGTTGAACTCTCTATAAGTCATTTATGTCCTAAATTCTTTCTACGGTTGTATGCTTTCACTGCGTGTATAGTAGTTTATGTGATCGTGCGTGTGCGTGTGAACATTTGTTTCGTTGATTCTTGTTGACTTTTAATAACTATTTGTTTTCTGGCTACACAAATTACCCCCCCTCCCTCCCCCTGCACTACTGATACGACCGGAACAGGTCCTACCCTTCACTGTAGTAGTTCGTATTATAAACTTTGTTATTCTTATCTCAATTATTTCAATGTGAATAACGTCACAAAGAACGTTCCTTACTCTTTGCCATGAAGAAGACTTAGAAGAAAAACATTGTAATGTCTAGAAATTTAATTTTTGCGACAAGCTATTAAGCTACATCCGCTTGTTTATATCAAGACGCATTTAAGTTAAGATCTGTTAGAAGGAACGAAATCAATTACCGCATCGGGCTATTATCTGTAATAATATCAATTTACAAGAGGCTGTCCCTTCTTTTTCCATTTTTCACTTTTCATTTGTATCCGTACTCATGAAAGTAAACTATTTACATTTTCATCATGTTTTAAAAGCTCTTCACCGCACAGTCTAGTCGTTGGAATAAAAACGATTTTAAAAACATGATATTTGAAAATCATTTTCAGAGGTTTCAAGGAAATCAAGAATAGAATCCTGATTTGTTAGACAATTTAAGAAAAGATTGCCGCTACTGAGTCTCGAACCCCGGCACTTCTAGTTATTAGCCCGACAATTTTACCATGGTGCCAGTGAGCTCCTGAAGAACAACGCACAAATTTCGTATTTAATATCCCACTACACCATTGGACGAGAATATCAAAAGCGAAACGACATCGCGCAAACTTCCTGCACAGAAAAGCACCTAATGTGAATATCTAACAAAAGTGACAAGTAGATTGTCAATAAAAGGTCAGCCCTTTTCAAATAGACGTGCATATTATTTCATTGTTGTTGTTCTTCTTCTATTCAGAATGGAAATTCGTTTACGGGGTATAATAAATAATTTAATAAATCTTACTATCTTTCAATTGGCACTTGTACATCATGAAATAATAAACTCGCAAGCTCATTTATTATTACAGGATGTACGTGTCCCACTTGTAAGACAATAAGATTGTTTAAATACATAAAACGTAAAGTTTGTGAGTAAGTTGCAGTATTTGCACCCGCGCTTCAAATATTATTTACATGGTAAATAACAAAAGGCTGTTTTTACTAACTTGCGAAACATCATTTAGAACTTAAAATAAATGTTTCAAAATAAATTATCATGCCCTAGTAAGCCACATGTCACAATCGCCAGTTCGAATATTATTATTAGCTCAATAACAATATAATATAGCACATAAGAAAATACATCATTAGCATGAAAAAACATACATCGTAAGTCTAATGTGTATCAACATGATTTGAAAATATAACAGAAATTGAAATTACTGTATTGAAAATAGACAATAACAGGATATGACACGTCCACAAATAATGACAGTGCCGTTATGAGAAGAAGCAAAACAATATAATTATAATTATAATTATAATACAAGTTAAAAACGGGGGCTCATACACGTTTGTTCTAGAAAGTTTTAGATCGACAAATGATACTTTTCTTATAGTTTCGTGTGTTGCGCATCATGTAACGATATTTATTTTTTTGATTTAAAGCCTAATTTTTGCGCTATTGAAGATTAAAAATCAAGCCGTCGTCGTTGCGTTCTTCTGTCCTGCTTCTAGCTGTCGTCGTTGCGTTTCCCTGTCCTGTGTTTAGCTGTCATCGTTGCGTTTTCTGTTCCGGCGTTTTTGAGTTAAATGGTTTATGTAAAAGAAATATTAAATAACTAGAATTTTGGGCCGCTAAACGCTCCCTCAATTCGTCGATTTGGTTGCTACGCCCACTCTCATTGTAATTTAATCATCACAAATATTTAAAAGTGCCAGTGAAAACTAAAATTGTCTACAAAAAATATTGTTTGTTTAAAGTTGTAAACACCGGATACTACCTCTAGAGAGTCTGCAGAAGAAGAAAATTACATTCCGTGGAAAATGTTAATTCTGGTGTGAAACAAAAGAAGGAGTGTGTTTGAACTTCGGTGTTTATTAAAATAGAGTCAATAGAAAGATGTGGATTATTACAAATTATCGTTGTTTTGAATTATTTAAAAAGCAACACAAATGAAAACTGCAGAAACCCCCAAAGGTTCGTGCCTTAGGTATTTAGAGACCTTTTAAAATTAGAATGGGAATTTTTTAAGTGGTTTTAGAATAGTATAAATTCTCAAATAACCCCTAGACATTAACAGGATATGATAGGAAGTTTTAGATCGACAAGTGATACTTTTCTTATAGTTTCATGTGTTGCGCATCGTGTAACGATATTTTTTTTTGGATTTAAATCCTAATCGTTGGGTTATTGAAGATTAAAAATCAAGCCGTCATCGTTGCGTTCTTCTGTCCTGCGTTTAGCCGTCATCGTTGCATTTTCCGTTCCGGCGTTTTTGTGTTAAATGGTTTATGTAAAAGAAATATTAAACAATACTCTCATCTTCTGTCCTAATTGGCAAATCTGCGTTACACGTTCGGAGAACAGGGCATCTACTAGTAAAGTTCATTTTTTTACACTTTAAGACATTTCTGTCGTTTTGAAACAAGTTGCACTCAATAGGTTTTTATACACATTTTAGAGTTTTTGTTCCACGAACAATTATATTGTGTAGTGGTATGTTTTCTTCATGTCGATGTGTATGTCTGTGTGTCTGTCTGTTTACGCGATAACTTAAGACATTTTGTTTGGATCTGTTTCATTTTTGAAACGAAGATAGGTATAGAATGTTTGCTATTTAAATTAATAATTTCTTGTGAAAAATTCATGAAGTTATTGCCCTTATTGAGATTTTTTTGCTATATGTTTTTGTTAATTCTGAAAAACCACGCTGTGGTCACATCTTGAGTGTTAATAATGTGAAATCTTGCACATAGGCTCTCCTAGTGACTTATCTAAAATCCGTTTTCATACTTTTTTAAATAAAAAATTTAAAACAGAGTAATGGCCCCTTTGTGTAATTTGCTTTATGTCTTTGTTAATTGTTTGCGATCACGCTTTGGTCCCATCGTCAAATATAGAAATCTTAAATTTTGCACGGATGTTTAATTCATGGTTCCCTTAAAACTAATTTGTTGATAGAGTTATGAATTTCAGGTACGTTATTTACGCAGCTGCGCATCGTTGGGAGTAAGACCCAGAAAAATTGTACACATGTTCTTCTAGGGCCCTTCTAAAAATATTTGTTTCAACTTTTTGAAAGAAATGTTTACATAGTGATGACCCTTGAGTTGTTTACTATTTGTTCTCTGTTACTTTTGTTGGATGTTTGTGGTTTTCTAGTTTATTGATGTGATTTGATGTGCGTGCGAAAAAATTTCATTTTTAAAGAAACAATTCAAAGGCAACGTCTTCTTTCTTTCATTTTTCATGCAAGTAGGTTTTTCATTTTTATTCAATAAATCTGGAAGTATCTTTTGCAATGTATATTACGCCAACAACACAAAAACGTAAAAATGTCAGACATTGATCAATCAAAACTAGGAAGTGCAGAACCATGAATTCGTACGATAAATAGGACGCCATATCTGACAAAAAATTAAATGAATAGAAATTAAAATAAAACTATACTAAAAAGGAAGTCGCATTTCCCAATTTTATAATGGATTTGTGTGATCCCGTTTCGTTTGGTGTTCACTCGTTTTCTAAATCCTACTTTCTCTATCAAGTTATTACTATTGTCCTAAAGACAACAGTGTCATCAGAGACATATTATTATCCGGTCTAATAAGATATCTTTTGTACAAATGAATAATACGAAAGACCCGTTAATATTAATATATCTAATAAAAACGGCTTTCTGATTATCTCCTTGTAGCTTAAACGAGCTCTCTATTTTCTTACTAGTTCTTTATGCATTGTTATTATGTTCATGTCAGGAAATGTCATGTAGTTTATTTTCATGTTTTTGTTAGATTTTCTTTTAGTAACCTTGACATAAAAGTTGGAGGAAATCAAATTGCATCTACACCCCACCCCACCCCCTTCTCTTTTGGTTTAATTTTTAGTGTCTGGAAGCTGCAAAGAAACTCAATCTTGCGATAACCAGACCTTAACAAGGAAGTTCCTTTCGAATGTAAATGAGATGCACGTAATACATGAAATATAAACGTCTAAGAAAGGTCGGGAAAAGAGTGAAATGAAATATCTCATCGAGATGATTACCAAACAGTATTATTTCATTTGAGTATACGTCAACTGGCTTAAAACGACCACCTGCATATCACAGGCGGTTAGCAGCATAGTAAAAGAGTTAATACGAATTCCTATATCTCTGGTTTGCAGTTAAACTTTGATCATTCTAAAGATCGTGTTTAAACGCCAACATGTCTGATCTGAGCACTTTCAGCGGGTCCGAATGATTGCAGCTTAAGCGTGACATTAATTTTTTTAAAGTGTATGATAATCATTAATGAACAAATATTTATCTAAGAAATCTTAATAATAAGTGACAAAGGAAACAAGCGGGTTGTATAATACTAAAAGGCGTTTTATACCATGAATACTTGAAACTTTGTTTATTTATTATCCAGTAGTTAGGCAAGTAAAATATCAAACAATGTCCAGTAGTTATAAGTATTTTTATTTTCCAAACCTTTTTCTCATTCTACATTACTGTTTTTTTCCTATTTTTTCTACAGAATCAATTAATTGTTATTTCGAAATATCTAACAACCTTTAAAAACTCTGTGTTTCATTAAAATCAAGTATGTATCTTGAGAAACACCTTCAGGGCAAATTGATTTTTTATACAAACTATAAAAGAAAATGTAGGATGTTATTCCTTAATGCATAAGTGCAAATAAAAAAAAATATATCTCCTTAGATATTTAATTGGAACTCTTCGCTAAATGTATATTACCAGTTCTGTTATATGGATATGATATCTGTGACATTAAAGAGTTTAAGACCTTTAAAGTCTTTAGAATTAAATGTTATAAAATAATGCATATAACAGAATTGGTAAAAACATTTAGTCAAGAGTTCCACGTTGATATCTAATGGAAGCTTTTTGTCTACAATTATTTTAATTCAGCGAGGCCAAGCTCAAATTGCGTTACAGAAAGATGAAAAACAGTCTCACACAAAAAATTCATAGCTTACAGCATATTTTCACAAATTAATAGTTTGAAAGGACATTTCGAAAGTTCATTTTAATCACATAATCAATGAATGACAATTTACAAAGTATTCAGTAAAAATATCATTTAAGTATATTATACATCTTAATACTGCTTACGCATATGTATATGTTACAGTTAAGATCACTATCCGGGAAGATGCCTATTCAGTAGTGATGTTTAATATCCTCTTTAGGGATGTTCACTATATCACCGGTAACATTACCTCCCTTTGGCAGTAGTGAATCTAGCTAGGGAA
>JAUUEB010490617.1:0-18795 GCA_032362205.1 Clione limacina | reverse complement strand
ACCTGCCAGATGTATTAAAGTAGTAAGTAAAGTATTATTATAAAAGAAATTCTTCAAAAAAAAAACTGTATCCAACTGGTTGAGGTGAATAATCAACCTTAAATTGTTGTTCCTCTCGACTTCTCCTCCCTGTTTATATTTTCATATAGCTTGCTGATTAGTGGCCAGTTTATAGTTGTTTTTTTCTCTTCAAAAAATTATCTTTGGTATTTGGATATTTTGAGTTGATTTACAAAGATCCTTGACCTCTGTGGAACTACTGCTACAGCTATGTTAAGTGATTTTTAGCATATTGTGTCAACTGCACTGACAATATTCATCTGGAAATGTTTTAAATCTCTACTCAGCAAATGAGCAAAAATTAATCACCTTGCCATCCCCATACTCTATCCCTCTAAAGTCTCAATTACGAAAACTGTCAAGAGAAGCTTGCTTTAACAGCATTTCATGCAACATGCTGCTGAGATTTTGAGAAAAGAAAGGACTATACTGAATAATAATTAAACTTTTTTTAATTATTTGAATGAGATTTAATGTGAAATAGTAAAAATTCGTCAATAGGGTGGTCCAACTGGAAGAACAAAGACTAGCTTTTCCCAAGGGAAACAACCAGTGTATTACAAATTACAAGACTCACATGATACTTGTATCACAGCCCATGAAACTGATATCCTAAATGACGTTTTTACAAACTGGAATTACATACAAAGAAAGTCTCTCACTCTTATTTTAAAACAGACTTGCGTCATTTTTGTAAAAAGTTCATGCCAGTTAAGCCAAATCTACATCAGGTCAGGTGATAAGGACAACGTATCATCACTTAGTGTGAAGTTTTTTTTGGAACAGGGTGTTATCATGATTTTTGCTAGCAGACTGTGTACTGATTTACTGGTGCAATGGTCACTGGGTTTGTTGAGTGTTGATGTTTGAAGTGTTGAGATAGTGGTATGGGGGGGGGGGGATAATTGGTTCTGTTTCACCCCATAACCTGTTTTTTTTATAAATCCTAAGGTACAGGGACACAAAATTGCTTGATTATTACGTAAGTTTTGACATTTTTACATCACCTATCACCTAGCAGTCTCATCATTTCGATGTTAAGCTGCTGAATTCAATGACACAAATTTCCCCCATTTCTCTCTGTACTGACTTCTATGCACCACTTTCTGTAGACTCAGGCCACTGACACTGGTTATGTTCTCTGTTTATGAGATATTTGGTCTACCTATTCCCTTTTTGACCTCTGTCTTGCCTTGAAATACTGTTGCCATTGGATCTGTAGCATTATTTCTTATTGCATGGCCCAAAAATGTTAGCTTTCTTTTATTTATAATGGAAAGTAACTGACGAGTCTCCTCAATTTCTCAAAACAAAGACTGTGGCAACTATAGAAGAAAAACACTAATATCACATGCAAGCAACATTTTGCATCCTTAATAAATAAAGTCTGTGTTTGCACTTCAACCCAAACTTCACATAAGCCATCCCTGAAACTGTCACCAGCGTTCTCTTTCACTCCTGCCCCTTTTACCTTTAATCTCTCAAGCGTTCCCTTTCTTCTAAAAATATTGACCTACTATCATACCATGGCATCTTGTTGAGTTTATGGATCACCCAAGTTTTACTCTTTACCTCACTCTATGCTAGCCAAATCAGTCGAGTCGACCTGCTCCCTGCTGGGGCTTATCAGACATTTTGTCCATAATAATAAATAACTGTTTTCATAATAATTCTGTTTTTGTGCTATTATTGTTTATCCTAACTTCCATTGTTTCATGATTGGGAAGAATTTTTGTTTTTAAGAAACAAACCAAAAGTCAATTCAAATATAAAAGATGTTGTCTTTCTTTATGCAACAACATTCAGCTAGGATCCGGAAAAATTAATTGTATCATGGAACGACGTTAATCATGGAAAGAGTAAAACAATAAAGTGACCTTTATTGACCCTTTCATTACTAAAAAAAGGGGTTAAGAGCGAAAAGAAGAAGAAGAAAAGAACTAAATAAGGTCTTTCAATTAAAAATCCTATGATGTCCTGAAACCTGCCATCCTTTCTCTATTTGAGCCAAAGTCAGGCTTTCAACTCTCACTTAAGTTAATTGACCTACCAAAATTCTTGGTGAGTGCACTGGCTTACCATGTTATCTAACTTAGCTTTACCTTAGAGTCGTAGTGCATCTGTATCAACATATTACAATCAAAGTTGTGCAAGAGGGTATATTCACCCTATCCTGAGTAATCTCACTAGCATCCTTGATTTAATGTGTTTTATCTGGAATTTAAGTTTGAGGGGACAAGGACTATAAATGATGATGATGGGGGGGGGGGTAACAATTCCAACCCATTATGAAATAAGTCAATCGCTAGAGATGAAGCAAAGTCATCATGTTTTCATTTGTGCTTTCTCCCTAGCAGTGTAAACTCTGAGGAGGTTCATATGATAAGACATCAGCCACCACCACCAATGGATGATTCACCACCTCCAGCTGTAAGTAACCACTGATTTTTTTAACAGTGATTTTCTAATTTTTAATATCATTTCATTCCTGACACTTGGTAGCCACACAATTTTGTTATTATTTTGTTTGTCTTCATTTTCTTGACTGATGGGAACTTTGTTTAGATAACTGATTTTGCATTAGAAAACTTTGCTAGGTATTTATTTTTTAATTTAACACTTAGGTGCTATCTGTCTTCAGAAGCTGCTCTTATAGCTGCTAAAGTGGCAGTTAGTTAAGATAGTAATTTTATTCTATTCCAATGTTGCTCTTTAGGCTACTCTTCTTTCAACTCCAACCACCAAGCGAGCTTTCACATGTGTAACTTACACCCAGGATCTACATTATATCCTCTGTCTCTGATAGGATTAGGTTCTTGATCCTGCCAACCTCTCGGGATTAGGGGTTCATCCATAGTGGACAATAACTTAAATGATCCATTGGCTTGTTTTATTGACATGAACTCTTGTTAATAGTGTTAGTGTCATCCCAGACAGCACAAGACCATAGCTGCTTTTCCCACCGCTGCAACAGAGGTTTAATACCATGACCAGTTACTGGTTGTGGATCCTAGGGGCAGGTCCCCGAAGGTTACTCAGTCCTCCATCTTCCCGATGTTGTTGATTTCAATCTGGGCTTTCCATATAATACATAAATTAAATTAGAAACTATGAGCTGTTTTAAAACTGTCGGCATATGGTCGGAGAAGGCCTGGTTTAAATAGTCATATGTCATATAACCGTCTTGTGTTGGGAGAGGGCGTAAAACACTTACTAGCAAAATAGATTATAGATTGAGACAAGTCAAGCAGGCCCTACCCTCTGTAGAGGATTAATCCCGGCCCGTACAAATAAACATGGATATGGATGGATGGAGTACATATGATTTTGACTAAACTGCTTTCATATTTGTATGATAGTTTTATGTAGTTGCTTGGCTAAGTTGATTAATAGAGTCTCAGTCATTGTTGTGTCTTTACTACCATGTCAATGAGATATTTAAGACTTAATAAAAGTTGTAATGTCAATGGAGTCTTGAAATGCCCTAATCGTTCATCAATAGAATATAAAATGAAACTCAACGACAATGATAACAGTTCTGTTGTTTTTAATTCACTTCCAAGGCATAACTTAATGTGACATCCTGTATTTATGAACACAGATATAGACATTTTTTTAGGAGAGGAAAGGGCAATACATGTTGACTGCATGTGTTTATGGTCCATAGTTGGTAGAAGGGCCCAGGCCTGTATGGCTGCTGGATCAGTAACATATAACATGGTACTGAGACCATTAGTTTGGGACCCAATTACGTGTTTTTGTGCATGATTCAACCAATCAAATATTAAAAATATTGTTCCTCATAACATATTTTCTTTTTACATTTTCTTCACGACAGTATCACCCTGGTCAATTCATTCGACAGTATGCTGACTCCGCACCCACTCCTGGAAGTGTAAGCAGTCAACCTTATTCATAGATTTTGTATTTCGCTCCTTTGACGGATACAAGTTTCTACAAAAGATTGCATTTTTAGTTTACTTTTTCACATTTTCTGGATATGAAATTCTTTGTTTTAATGAAGAGTAGTTTTTTATGTCACCCCTTATTATTGTAACATTGTTATTAGTTGTATTATTCCTTATGTCTAATGGTTCTACATTTTAATCATCCAAACTGTAACTAACAATCTTAAGATTCTACTTTTATTTATCCAAATTTATTCCTGAAATCTTAAGATCCTTCTTCTTAAATGGTCAAACTTATATCCAACTGCAGAGTATTAATAGTTTACAGACATCTATAAGTTGAGTTACCAGTAAGCCATGTGATGAGTGATGATTTCATAAAAGTAGCCATATCGAACTAAAGTATAGAAGTTTTTATGTAAAAAAGATATTATAATCTTGAACCACCTTTGAAAAAACAGCCCAAACACCAAATTTTTGGTTTATAGTAAGGTCAAATGAGCCCCTTTGGGTTTTTACTTTTGTCCAATATTTTTTGGAACCTTTAGATTGTTTATTTGATGTTTTTTGGGTAACTTTTCTGTAAATATGATTATATTTGTAAAATACAATATGATTAAAGCAATTTTACCTTCTTTTCATTCATTATTTTTGTCAATTAAAAGACAAACTTTGGTATCTAAAAAGCAAAAAATGATGTACATTCATGGTCATGTGTTTTCTTTCCTTAAATCAAAACAAAGTGAAACAAGTTAAAGAAGACCAAAGAGAGCATATGTATAAACTTATTGTACATACAATTCTTTTTTCAAAATTCAAGTTGCCATAACGTACTTGAGATTGTTGAAACATATTAGGTAAAGGCTTAGAAAGTTGCTTGCTTGAATGCTATCCTGTTAGTTGGATATGTTACAAGGTAATCAATACTTTTTTCTGACTTTGCCAGTTTACCAAAGTGCCTCTGATTTTGTGTAATTTCTTTGTTATTTTAATGCTAAAACATTACTTTACATTTTGGCGTGCATTTTTTAAACATGTCATTTTAGTTGTTTTTTTGTTATAAAGAAATTGTAAAGGTTGATGCTGCAGCATTATCCTTACTTTTTCCACCTGAGGGTCTCAGGTGTGATTCTTTGTCGGGAATATTAACTTCCATCTTCAGGAGATTTGAAGATGAAAGGTCTAATGTATTTTTAATTAAAACGTATTGAATTAATGAGTGTATGATTGTTTTCAAAATTAAAAGAACAACGCTTTTACTTCGCACTGAATTCTTTGTTATAATTTGTAAGCAAATAAGTCCTATACACAGTTTAAACCCATGTTTTACATCATTTGATTTTTATCTTTACACATTACATAGGAGTGTTTGCGTTGAACTATTTCATACATTTACCATCTATCAATAAGCAGGTTGTTTTTTGGAAATTTATAAAGATTGGGTTTTGATAGCCTTATAGGAAGAGGCTAAGCTTGGTGTTGTTTTAAGACTTTTACACAATCGTTTTTCTCTTAACTTAAAGTATTGATGTCTAGGGTCTTTGCAAACCACTTCCATCTTTATTAGTTTGTGTAGCTTTGACAATTCTTATAGAATATTATCTAATGAGTTTTCAAAATAATGGTTATTAACCTTGTCTTTTTTGTACAAGATATACTCAGACATTCATACAATATTATTGAGACCTTATCTACTTTTTGCAGATAGATTGTCAGGTTCTTTCAGTTGCACAACTCTCCTGAATAGGTCTTTCAATCTTTCTTCTTGTCCAAAACTACTTTTGTTATTTTTTTCTTTGTGTGTTTAAAAACCTAAACTATTGATATTTCCAGATTTTCAAGTCTTCAAAATGATAACCACCCTAGAAAATGAAAATTTAATTCATGATGAGATTTTACTGATTGTTTGTGTGAAAATATTTCATTTGTTGTTTATTATGAAAAGTTATAAATACATCACTTCTGGCAGTCCTGTAACCCAAATTGGCACCTTTGAGTTAGTGTAATGGTAATTGTCTGTGTTGTCACATTCCACAAGGTAAACCTCATTTTATGCTGTGCATTATTTGATTCATTCCACTGAGTTCTAGTTTTGAAGTAGCATCTACAGATGGCAGCTTAAAGTCTCTTCATTAACTGGTGATGTCTGTAATTCATTCATAACATAATGATTTTATTTCCTTGAGTTTCAGTAAAAATAGGATATAGTTTTTCTAAGAAAATTGAATTTTCCAAGTCTCATATGCATTACAAAAAATGAAGTCTTGAAAATATGAAAATATATGAACAATCCATACATAAAATAATAAGAATGATGTTCTTATCTATCTATCTATATTTTATTATGTAATGCAGGTAATATCTTGTAATTGTTTATTTTTGTTCCTATTCCATCCCTTTTTAATGTTAATTAAAATTTAATAGTAGACTGATTTAATAGTGTTAACAAATAAAGTGTGGTTAATATCAAAGTCTCATTAGTACATAGTTTTTTCAGTTAAGAAAAGATTAATTTGATAACAACTTAAACTTCAGTATATATTTTTCTAATAAATTACACTTAATATTTTACAATGAAACTTATCAATTTCATCCAGAAAAAGGCAACATTATATGTTTGATGTCATGTTAATTTGTGTACATGTTTTATGCATGTTTATGTATTATTGTATATTTGTGAAATAATTTTGACTCTTGATGAATAATGATATTTTGTGTACATACTATGTATTATTGTTTTTGTTTCTGCCTGTTTATTTTATAAGGTCTTCCCTTGATTTTGCTCTTATGAGTCAGTTGTTTTAGCCTTTTTACTGTTTTTCTTAAGAGAACATTTCCTCAATTGTCTTAATTGTTGAGTATTGTATTTGTGTCATGAATATATGTTTCATGTATTCAAAACATTGTACATATTATGAGAGGAGCTGATAGCGCAGTTGGTTATCATGTGGTTGACCGGAGTTAGATTTCAAGTTCCTTCAAATTTTTTCGGACCTCCTGTCTTCTCAGCAGTGATATATGCTCACACCAAGCAAAGTTAAGTCAACAAGGAAAGCAATGGCAAACTACCTCAAAGGCTGTATGCTTAAACAATTGTGACTCTATTCTTTATTACCCAACCCTCAGGGTAACTTTACTTTATTTATATATTATGAATGATTTCTATAGCTGATTCAAGCAAAAATCAAATAATTGATATAACTGATGTAATATGTTTTATATTTGTTAATTACTTGTGCTTTAAAACTTCAACCGTATTAAAAATGTTATTATTTTAATTGCCTTGTATGAGTCTATGCATATTGACATCAAATATTGTTTAACAGTGACCCGCCTTCTTTACAATATACTTTTTGATAGAATCCTTCACAGACATATTTCATATTATTGAATAGTTCACCTTTGGTTATACAATACAAGTTCTACAGCTGAGATCTAATTGACAGAAATTTTAAGCTTAGACAAGCAATATAAACAACACTAATCACTAATCATAATCAAACTTTACTATTGGCACTGCTTAGAGATTTAAGTCAAGTATTGGTAACTTTTAGAAAGAGGCATAACCCTCTTACCTATTTAAACCCTTCTGATGACCTGTCAGGTGTAAGATTAGATTTACTATTGTGTTTATTGGGCCACAGTTTGATAGTGAATAAAATGATTGTTTTAAATTGTTTGCAGAAAATGATAAGAACATAAAAGAATCTGTAACATTCAGTTTTAGGGTAAATCATAATAAAGCCCATCAATTACAATTTTACTAATCAAAAATAACTATTTACAGCTCAGTTCTATGATTTGGTTGCAGGCATAACCTTAGTCCAATTCATTTGGGTGCTTGCCCAGCAAACCTGATCTAATTGATCTGGATGTTATTTGTATCCTAACATTAATCTTGCCAAATGTTGCTATAAATAAAAAGCAATTTCTGAATATTCATTTGTCTTCACTTACGATATTTATCTATTTATTTCTTGCAGCAATGTTCAACAACGTGATATTTTGTTCAATTTATGTTTTTTCATGTAATAAGTTTCCCCTTAACAAGGTACTTACAAAATAAAGCCACTCAAGATGTTTAGTTGCAAGTGGTTTTTACACCCTTTAGAACAAAAGGATTAAAGAAAGGCAGGTCTCATATCAATGTGTCAACCAAGGACCACGCCAGTGAAAGAGTGGTAGGAAACATGCAGTATTGACTGGATTTAGGCATAATAAACTTTGCCTTGAGCTAACTCCAGATTAGTCTGTGCCTAAGTTAGTATTGTTTATAATATATCTGATAGGCGTTCATTTGACTTAAACATGAAAAATGAAAAAAGTAGACTTTAAAATTAAAACTATGCAAGTCAGAGAGTAATAGAAAATAAAACTTATTCTGTTTTCTATTTTTTGTTTGATCATATATAACAATGGTTCAATCAAGTCTCAAAAACAGCTAAATCATAAAAATTATAAGGCAAAATAAAGGCAGACATTTTTTAAATTTTTTCTCTGGATATGAAACATGTTGATTACATCGAACAATGTACAGTCAAACTCGTTTAAACCGCACATGCTTAAAGCTGAATTTTCACTTAAACGGAACAAAAACATGACTTACATTGGCTTTGTTAAAGAAACATGGTTAAACCGAAAAAGAAACACCTGTTAATGTTCCGTTTAAACGGAATGAATTATAATCAAATTATCAATTTCATGCCATTATTTGGGGCATTGAAAGATTAATTATAAAGTAGGGCATGGATCGGAACATTACATATGTCGTAGACCCATCTCTTGTTGACCCCTAGAATATGGAATTTTACTGGAAAACAGTGGAATTGTTTTAACAGAATTATTTTTATACGGAACAAAATTGTGTTTCCCCAAAATTTCAGTTTAAGCGAGTTTGACAGTTCAACAAAAAATGGTTTAAGATTCTCAATCAATTAACATTATCCATATATTTTGTTAGTGATACTATAGTCACATAAAGAGGAATCTTTAAAACCACTAAGGACAAACAATTGCATGTAAATAATTTCAAACGGATGAATATCTTAATTAAGAACTAGTACATCAAGCCTAAAATAAAGGCATGTTCAATTGAATTTTTTAGGCTATATTTCAAATAATCGCCATTAGTCAACTCACTTTTTTTTATCTGCAAGAAAACTATATATGATTACCTGCTCAATACTTTTCAACTTGAATATTGTCCAGCTCCTTAAAACTCCTCATGGTTTGTCAAGGTGTTTTTTGTCTATGTTCAAATAGAAAGAGTCTCAGTGATTTATGTTTTAACCACAAGTGAATTCTTTGTCAATAATAATTTTTGACAATTAATCAATTAAACTCTGTATTGTGACTCTGTGAATGAGTAATTTCAAAATTGATGAACATCATTATTGTGTTGTCCTTATGCAAGTGAGAAAATGTCATGCTGTGTACTACATCAATAAAATAACTTCTACAAAGCATATTGTCAACAAGCATTTTTTTATATTGTGTAATTGTCTGTTGAAGCTGTGTGCTGACCAATCAACATTTATATCTAATTACTTTGTCTCAATTTGTTCAGAACTACTTTTTAATTATTGTGAATCTCCTATATGTGACATGGTTCTTGTATCATGTACATATATTCTGATTTATTGATTTGTAATTAGGGCAGTGTTAAGATGCACACCCCACACAATCAAAATTCACTTATTAGATAGTTCCCAGGGTCAACGACCAAAAATAGATTAGTTCCAACTATGCCCTACACTACAATGCTACTAAGATCAGAGAAACATGCTGAGACCTAGGTGTTAACGTCTGGCCATACTCCTCAAGCTCCTATTTTGTCTGCAAATGACAATCAGTCCAACAGCAGAGGTTATGTGAGGATTAGTTTGAGAAATGTGCGCCCGGCTTAGTACTTGTCACATCATCTCATGTCTTAATGTGACTGTCCAGCCAACAACATTTGGTCAGCTGTCTTGTATCCAGATGTGTTGACATCAAAGTCACAGTTGACTTGAAAGGTAATATTCCTCTTCATCATGTTGACTGTCACTCAAATATAAACCATAGTATCCATGTATTTTCTTAAGTTAGATAATGTTGCCATTTGGTCAAAAGAAATTAACAAAGATTTTTTAAAAGCATGAGCGTATAAAGCAGTTTGCTTATGCAAAATCTCAAAACAAACTGAAGTTTGTTCAAGGTTAAAGCAACTCTTCAGTTTTGGATATTTTGATATAAGGATACTGTGTAGCAATTATATATCATATGAAAAAATGAAAACCAAACAAATGAGCACAGGTTTGAAACTTCATGTTTATCTTATAATATATATGTGTAGTTGGCATGTAATGGAATACCATTACTCATAATGTTTCTATTTACATGTAAAAATTGTAACTTCTTGATAACAATGATATTGGTGCAGGAAACAAAAGGGCACTGACATGTAACAAGTAATACTATTTACCAGTGAACAATGTATTGTATACATGATGATATGCAAATAAAGTAAATGAAGAAATATGCTTTATCATTAACAAAATATAATACAAGATAAATAAAGTTCATTAAAATCTTACATTAAGACTCAGGCAAGGAAATTGAAAAAACATTCAAGTAAAGAAACAAAATAAATTTGTTTATACATGGAGGCTGGAACTAAAGAGAGAAAAAGAAATGCAATTATGTGTCCTTAGCAATAACTGGGTCATACAAGATTGGATACACATTTTAACTAGTTAGACAAAACATTAATACAAAAAGAAAAGTTTTTACTAAGAATCCATATGAAGCTAGAGAGATATTTCATGAAAATAATTCTGTTCCAAAACATAGAACTAAGTGTTTCATTAACTAAAAACACTGAACTAAATTAATTCAAAATGATCACAAGAGTTTGCCGATGCCAAAAATTGCTTGTGAAATTGAAACAATCTATCAATAAGTATTCTTGATCTCATAATTTTCTTGATCATTAAAATTAACAGCCCGTTTTCCATTGATTTTTGTAATGAAAATTCAGTTCATCATTTTAATGTAAATAGTAATTTCACACATTATTGACAAATATGCACCAAATTTATTTTAATTTTCCTGATCAACAAGTTACCCACTTGGTAGAGCACTGCACAAATTATTTGTGTAAGAAATGTTATTTAGCTGGCTATGAAAATGCTAGGTACATTTTTTAAAGTTAAAATGTCATGGCTAAGTCCAGTTCAATAAAAGTTTATTCATACCAACAGAATAAAATAATTAACATAAAACACATTTTTGTTTTCATCAAACAACAATTGAACATTTAGAGCCTACTATCTCAACATATTGTTTCAAGACAATTCAAAATCTGCAATTACAAAGAAATGAAACACAAGAACTTCAACACATATTATGCAAGTTCCAGTGTTGTCTAAGCATAGTTAAGTCTTGCACACATTTTATCAATCGCCAACGGATATAAGTTTGCCAATGCAGGAATGGACCCTACAGAGGAGAGAGAGAGGAGCTCTTATAGTGCAACATTCAATGCAATGAATAAGTAAAAGAAAGGTAGTTCTTTTGAGTGTGAAATAATCATGATCAAAATTAACTATGATCCTAATTCAAGATAGTTGTTAACTTAAGAATGCACTCAATACAATTTTTCTATTTGGAATTTTCATCTTATTTTCAATATTGTAAAGGTCTTTAAATTTCAGGAAATAGCAATACTCACTTTCAAAAGATTGTAAAGTTAGTGGGGATAAGAAATAGTCAGACAGCTTGTTCCTAACCATGGACGGATATTTGAATACAAACAAAACCTAATTCTTTTAAGAGTTCATGAAATTATCTGTCCAGCTGATATCAAATTTCTGTACACATTTTTTTCATCCCTAAAAAATGATGATGCAGATGAGTAAAAAGGTGAAAGTTATCAATTACAAAAATTGTTGATAGTCTGGTGTAGGATGACATTCATGTGAAACTTCATATCCAAATGAGGCACTTCACACAAATAATGAGCAAATCCAAAATTTTCCTTTTTGTGCTCAATATTTCATGAGCATGACTATGTACAAAAAATCAAGTCAAGCAAAGAAAGGAAAATATAAACTAAGTTCTATAATACTGTTGAAAGTCAAGTATCAAAGGCATAAACATGGGGGAAATGAAGATGAATATGTCAGAAATATGTAAATTTTGTGTAAAAGTTAAGAATTCTAGAATAATGAATAATAAAAACAACAAAAAGAGTTAAAACATTCTTGTGAAAATATTGTTTTTTCAAAGTTTTAAGTCCAAAATGAGGAAAATGAACAAAAACAAGACTGATTGTCTCAAAACAAAAGTTAGATAATTTGGTGTGATAAAAATGTATTACGGAAAATTAGAACAAAGTCAAGCATTTTGTGCTTTGATAATAACGCTACATTCCAATAAACAGCAACACAAATATTAAACAACATATTACATACAGAAATTATCATAAATCCAGCTTTGTCGAATACCAGCTTCAAACTGTGATCAATATTATATAAAAAATCACATTTAATTTGTAAAAACAATATCAAGACAAAATTAAATTCAGAATGAGTCACTAGTTAAATGAACTCACCAAACAAATCCTTTGATGCATAATGCTGAATGAATTTCTTAACAAAATGTCAAGAATAACCAGAATTATGTAAATACCTCCACTTACTAAAATTATTACCTATAAATCCCTTTCGGGTAGGGGTGCACTAACTACAAACTGCCAAGTTGTACATGTGCACTTAGATGTCAACAACAGCCTGAGGAATCATCAACGATGAAACATTGTAGCCTTACGGTGAGGTTGCTACCTATTATATCAATACTCGCGGTCCACTGTTTGAGACTCTCTGGGATGATAGGTACAACCCTTCTGGGACCTTAACAAATATATAAATCCCCTTCATCAAACATACTTTGTAAAACTTCTTCTATTCATTTTAAAAGCACACTTTTGAAAAGAGAGAGAGAATTTATACTTCAGACCAAAAATTAATAACAAATCACACATTAAGTTGATTTGAGGCTAAGTCTAAAAACTTGAGTATCAAGCATACATAATAACAAGCTTTGACAATGAACACAACAAACAATATATTGGACAAAATCTCAAATGATCATGATTGGTGACCATGGGGTAAGCTTGTATAGACTTACTATCTATAATACATAATTCCATATCCATATTTTATATGTGTCGCATAATTTACCTTGAAACCACAAAGAAGGAGAAGATTACCAAATAAAATCAATTGTTGCTGTGAATGATTTTGGAGTTTTATTACTTTTGTTCTTTATGTTATCTAAAAATATTAGTCATTTAGAAATTATTTAGACATAACAGTTGCGGTAAACATCTTGGATTTGGCGGCCATCTTTGATCTTTTTTTTGCGCCACCACCAAAAGTTTTAATCATTATTATATGAAGATCATTTGTGCCAAGTGGCATGCTAGTATCACCAAGTGAACGATTTTTACGCTAAGCTTACTAGCTAAGTAATCTGACCATAAATTTAACATACTAGAACTTGTGTAATGTACAAACAATGAATGTCCTTTTTGAAATACAGAACTACAAAATGAAAAAAATGCAATTTACAGCATAAGGGGTGTAAAAGAAATATCAAGCCACAATGTAAGTTTTATATCAGATTCTTCTTAAACTACCTAAGCTTTCTGCACTGCATAATGCATATTTTTGAATGACATGTATTATACTAGAGCGTTTTAAAAAGAAATGTCCACATCTTTTTTGTTACCTTAATTTTATACAGCCACATTTAAATGAAGGTAAGAATGTCATCTAAAAATTTGTGTGTATAACAAATCAAAGAGATGAAATCGTTTCTGCACAAAAGCATAGAAAGAAATTATTTGAAATCCTTTAGTAGATGCCAACAAGAAGCAAATATCATAACATGAATGGGCTTTTCACCACCTAGGCAAAAATAACATAGGGCACCGAACTTTGTGTGAACACGTCTGCAAGGGATTGCTGCAAAAATCATTTGTGCCATTTATGTCCTCAGTCTACAAAAACATATGGTCATTATCTTTTCTATATTCATTAATTGTTAATTTAATTTTTTCTAACTTGTTAATTCAGTTCAGTCTTCTGACAATGTCTCAAAGCTCAACAATGATTATGCAGACCCCAAGATTAAGACCCCAAAGACAAATTTAAATTGTTCCTGTATCTTAAAAATTGTGGGACAGAATACAGCAATGACACCATCAAGTACAATTATGCAAATTTATATATTATATTATTGAGAAAGTTTCTTTCCTTAGAGCAGTAACAAGTATTATAGCTCAACACGTTTTTAACATTTGAACACATAAAAGTTTATAACTGTACATATCAAACAACATCACAGCAAATATTTATATTTATATTAAGTTGTTGAATTTGCTTTTTACTATAAACAACTTCATTCTCTGTTCCATGATACTGCCACTGCAACTTTCCATGAAATTGACATCTTTAAATCGAAGTAAAAACTTTAAAGCTCACATTATGAGTCACATACAATCAAAACTTACAACACAGTCAACCAAACACTTATATTGCCAAATATTAGTCTTAAAATGCACTATAAAACGTTTGTTTTACCCCTACCATTAAACTTAGAAAATAGGTTATTTAGTTTTCTCTTTCTGTCATATCTGTTAAACCACCAGTGGATGAAGAAAGTTGTATCCTATAAGCTGCTAAGAGCACTATCAACAGAAGCATGTCAGCTATTTTAGACTAACAAACTCATATACTTTGGTGAACATTGCAGCAACTTGTTTGAAAAATATACAAATACTTTGGTGAACACTACAAGTTATCTATATCACACTGACATGGATAACTAAGAAATTAGCACAATGCTAAATAATATAGTTTTACCTACAGCTTTAAACAGTGTGCTAATATTGGCAAAATAAAGGGGTTGACTGGACAACATAAGTGGTAAAAAATAACTAAAATGCATAATGTAAAAAAGTAAGAGTAAAAAAGGAAAGCAATGATAAACAATCTTCTATGTTATATACCTTTTTTCTCACAGAATCAGCTTTACTTTTAAACACATGGTAACCCAACAAATAAAAAAATGTTTGATATTTGCTATCATACCAGCGGCGCATGGACAAATTTCAGTATTTGCTACTACAATTGTAAAAATATTGTGTGAGAATGAAAGGTGCAGCAATAACAGTGTTTAGAATGTCCTACTAACAACAACAAATATTGAAGTCATGTGCTTGACCCTTAAATAATACAGTAGTCTAAACGTCAGGTAAAACAATGTGAGAATTCAAAACCTAACCCTGAAAAAATGTGCTTAGGCTAAGAGATTCCTTTATTTAATATACTGTGAATCCTATACTGAGCATTTAGACCAAGAGTACTGTACTAGCATAAGTTGTGGAGTTGAAAAGATTAATGGAGATGACTAAAGAAAGGACTGCTGACAGCGGTGGCAAGTACAAAGGCTTCATATCAATATAAACTGTTTACTACTAACCCAAAGTGCAACATGTAAGGGTGGTCCAGAAATCCATCCCTCATTAAGTAACAGAAATACATAGGCACTCCTACCACAGATAGACATATTAGAAGAGTTATGATGATTGCAACAGGAGTATTAGAAGTAGGAATAGATGCTAACAATGGAAAGAAGTAGTCAAACATTTGTTATATGTATCAATGTAAAAGTTGTATCACTTGAAACACTTACAGACAAAAAGGAGATGAATATGATTGAGCGATATGCATGTTTCAACATCATTCTAAAAGTTAGCCTATAATACATTTTCTTAAAAGACAGAAATTAACCATATGTTATCAGCTTATGAACGCAATTTCCCAAAGATCATTCAACAAATTTCCTATAACACTGATGATCCTTTGTTCCCAAATATATCCATAAAATGAAATTAGAGTAAAGATGTATTTTGTTAAAAATACTAAACTGTTTAAGCTAATAAAAATGATACATAGAAAAGAGGGTAAATTTCTATACATACATAAATTTCTTTTAATACAGAGAAAGAAATGGTAATATAAAAACTAATGAATGGTCTAAAGATGAAGAGTATTTGAGATAGTTGTGTGGTGTCTTAAAAAATAGTAAAAATATCCCTATATCAATCTTTCAAAGACTTAAGTAAAATTAAAGCAGACTTATATTCTGAAAAGAGACAAAACAATCATAGAACTCTTAAAAATGGTTCAAGGTGTTCCTTGTCCTTCAACACACGGAAGGTAAAGATATTGTTAGATGTAGCAGTCACAGTATACTGACGCTGGGTCGACCAGTCTTAACATAAATCTTTAAGTGCCAGGCATGACCATTATTAAAAAGTCTTAGGTATGACCTGGATTCGAACACCAAAACCTTTTGCTACAGAGGTGGACACCATAACCATTGAGGTTAAACTGGAACATGAATAAAATGTGCTGAATAAAAGGCTATGAAAGATTAGGAAATGATGGTACAAACAAAATGTCCCCCATCCCTTCTTTGAACAGTATACTATTGTTGGACATATTCTTTGACGTAAGTCTTTGGGAAGAAACCCCTTACACCATTGATGTCCCCTGTCCACCAATTTTCATCTGGCCTGGATATGAGCTTGACTATATCTCCTTTCTTGAGTTCAATCTCCTCATCATTAGCTGGGTTAAAGTTGTACATAGCTTCAAAGTACTGAAAGAAAAACAGAATTTACCACATTAGTGAGACAATTACTGTGTAACTGTTTCCAAATAATGAACATAAGAAACAGCATTTCAATATAAAATTACTCTCAATTGTTATGAATAATATAAACTTCAAGCTGAAAAGGTTTAAACTGCAATTAACATAGGTAACATGTTCACATCACTGTTCAATTTGCTGTTTAAAAAATAATCTATGAACACATTGAAGACACAATATGCATGACCTCTTAATACTATATTACAATCCTTGACTATGACACTGACCGAAAATCAACTCCATAAAAATAACACAGATGAGATCATTAACAGTTGCCACTGAGTTGCACAAAGTCATTATTGCAAAAAGTAGTTCCTGCGAAAGTTCCAAGGAACTCTTCACAAATCTACTAAAAAATAACACAAGTAGAAACTGCCAGGAAAAATAACACAGGTCATACAGGAAAAGGGCACAACTCTGTAAAAAAAATTGAGAGACTTGTATATAGTAAGCCACTAGGAGAGCCTTCATTCAAAATTTCAGAGTCCTATGTCCAACAATATGGCCACAGCATGGGAAAATAAAAAATCACAAAACAGACTTAACTTACTCAAAAATTGATCTTTTTTAAAATTATAAGAAAATGACTTAAAGAGAGCCACTAAAAAAGCCCATGTGCAAGATTTTAGATTCCTACGTTTGGCAATGTAACCACAACATGTTTGGCAAATTAACAAAGAACATTTTTAGAGAGACATATATAGACCCTCTGTGCAAGGTTTCAGGTTCCTACTTTTGATGATGTGACCACAGCCAGTTTGCAAAATAAACAAAGAAAATAAAGCAACTAAAAAAAGCCATTACTATGTGAAAAAACTATTTTTTCAAAAAATTGTGACATCAGTTTTTAAATTGGGCACTGAGGGATCCGCTGTGCAAGATTTCAGGAGACCTATGCATGTCCATTGATGTATCCATTACGTGAAGAGCCATAAATACACGCACAACAACTTGAAAACTAAAGTCGCCTATTTCTTGTTCTTGAATTCATATAATGTTGCAGAAAATGGATGGTTTCTAATTATTCAGGCACCTGATCCTTTCAAGAGTTGAGTTTTTATTCTGGTAGTTCTTCTAATACTAGAAGTAGGAGGTAGCTATTTGCACTCACCCCCTCCTCCCCCTTCTATTAAAAACTCAATTTCTTTATTTGATTTTAAGCAAAATATCTTTGAGCTCAAACTAATAAGAATGTTTAAAGTAAAAAAAATGTGAAAACAGAATATGTTCTCAGCATACCTCAGGTGGTTTCATGCCCTTTAGGATGATTTTCTTTCTCGGGTCTCCAGACACATTTTCTTCATGATATTTATTCACTAATTGGTTAATGGAGTCAGCCGATGTGGTCCAGATGTAGAATTTGTTTTCTGAGTCTTTGAGAATCTTGAAGTGCTGAACAGTGTCTTCGTGTCTGAAATAAAGTAGAAACTACTTTAAGAAACTTAAAGAAAATAACAAATTCTTTAGAATCAAGATTTTTTAAACCATCTGGACATTCAAACACTCTCTCATTAGCTGTGTTTATCTGTCTCTCACACTCAGTGACCACACAATGTATTTTTTAACACTGTTTTCTGCAATTTACCACTTGTCTGTTACAACTAGACTGAGAAACTATTGTTCAAATTCATTCCAAGAAGATTCACATTTAGAATTTCTGATTTTCAATTCATGAATTTGTCCCCTTCACACCTGCTTTCCAGTTTGAAGCCATCATCATCATCATCATCATTACATTTAGCCTGTCCCTAAATAGTCACTGTGAAGATTGACAATGGAAATGTATTAGCAAAAAATAATCTTTCAACGTTATCAAAAGAATGAATATGATCAAATGTTATGCTACATGTAAAGCTAAATATTCCAAAAGTCCCAGAAGGGTTGTATTCACATAGCCCATAGAGCCTTGAACGGCGTACCGCGAGTATAGATACAATTTTTGAACAAAACTGACCTTGACCAAGGTAAGTCTTGTTCAAAAATTGTACATGTAAAGCTATGTTAATTGTATAAATGTAGGATTGAGCGCATCTGTTCCCCCATGTTTTGACAATTTTGGACATAG
>JAUUEB010490573.1:0-10712 GCA_032362205.1 Clione limacina | reverse complement strand
ACATTTCATTCATGTTGTTGTCCGTCGTGAACGACAGCTGAGTTTGAGTTGCATGAAAAAGGTTAAAAGTTACATCCATGAACAGTTTTATCCAATCACACAAGCAATAATAATAAAAACGTAGGGGAAAAGATGACCCTACATAGGTTTTAAAGATGAACCTACAGAAGGCCCTACAGTCGCCCCATACGTCACACATTTTTAGATTGAGCAAGCACCCTAAACAAAGCACTTGAGATTCTCATCACTTTTTTCTGACAAACCCAATGAGGCAGAGTTTTTGATTTTTTTTCTTTTTGGCTCTTTCAAAAACACCCTTTTGTGTCTCCATTCCTATTTTTTCATTGTTAAATTTCAAAAACGCAAAAAAGAGTTGCAAAGTCAATAATTTCAATTTGCGCACTTTGTACATCTTCTTTGTTTGAAGGCAGGCCTCTGGGCAAATTTAGAAAAAGGGTTGGAAAAACACCCTTTTCAACCTTTTGAAGTGTAAAAATAGATCCCATGATGTGGGTGGTGATGAGAATCTATCCTTATCTATCTGACCTTATGGACATATGTGTTGCCTTATGGAAATATGCGTTTCCATTGTATACATTTCTAATTGGTTGTTCCTGTGAAATATAATTTAAACTCTCGTAACCCTCGCTGGGCCTAATACGTATTTGCCAATTATTCTTGCAGCCAAAATCTGCTGATGAACTTCTCCATATGCTCCACTTTGGTAATCAGAACAGAACACAACATCCAACAGATGCTAACGCTGAGTCCTCACGCTCACATGCAGTCTTTCAGGTATGCACTCAGTTTTCACTAATTACAAATTATTTAACTAAAATATTGGGTTCAACAATCTTCAATGATCAAAATAATTGTGAGTTGTCACATATTGTTAAGAATCAAGTGGCTTCATGTTGTTATTTTTTTGGTTTTATTTTTAATTGAGAATGCAGTTTAACTAATTTAAACCAAATTTTTTATAGGTATGATTTTTTCTGAATTTTGAAATTCAGTTTAGAAGTAACAGAGATAAGGAGAGAAAAAACAGAATTCAGGTTTTTATCTCAATTAAGCAAAAATGTGGCTTGAGTGTGTTTGGTTAAGTAATTTTGATTTGATGAAGTTAAGTTATATGACTTGCCTAACAGAGAGAGTTTTACTACAGAAAGTGTAGCTGAGTTGTTAGATTGGTATTGTATTATTATTGTGTTCAATATTTAAACTATGTGTGTTCTTGTTCCAATTTGATGATGTCGGGTATTGTATAATTATTGTGTTCATTATTTAAACTATGTGTGTTCTTGTTCCAATTTGATGACGTGAACACCAGGTCTTTGTAAACCAGCGTGAAAAGTTGTCAAATCTCAACTCAGAGGTGAGAATGGCAAAGATGTGTTTGGTTGACCTGGCTGGATCGGAACGAGCTATTGACACCAAAAATCGAGGGGCAAGGTTCAGGGAAGGTGCAAATATCAACAGGTCTCTCCTGGCTTTGGGAAATGTCATCAATGCTTTAGCCGACAATAAGGTAAGTAAAGGAAAATTGATCATAATAATAAGCAGTGTGCTGGTTGAGTAGAGTAGTATACTATACTACTTGAGTAGTTTCCTTGCTACATATACTCTACTTGAGTAGTTGCAAGATTTTTAAGAAGTACTCTACTTGAGTAGTCTTTCCACACTACTCTCTTTGAGTAGTTGAAAAAAATCAATGTTTTGCGTTTTATTTCTGATCAATTGTGATTATTTTTTAAATAAATTTAACTTTTTTACACAATTTTAAAAAAAATTTATCATTTTTCTTGAATTTGTTACACAATTATTGATTATGTATGTAATGCAGTAATATCAATCTCTAGTTTTGTACAGAGAAAAGAACAAGAATGAAAACACAACGGTGTCCAGCAGGGTCTGGCGTCTCTTGCTTCATTTGCACTTTAATTGTTATGGTTTAACATATATTTTTTAAGTCAACTTTTGAACACTGCACTACCAGGCACTACCAGGCACTACTCTTGTCTGAATGACTCTGCATTACTTAACTCAAGTATTTGATTCTGTCTACTTTTCTACACACTGATTATGTATTAAACTGTTATCAAACGCGTCATCAATGATTGTTGCATAAGACATTCAGATTTTGTTACCACAAGCTTATTAACTGTAACAGCTTGTCTCACTCTCAACAGCTACAAAGATGAGTTGGAGAACTTCTCGTACCACATTGCATTATACCAGAGAGTATTGGATCAGATACAAACAAAACACTTGTAATAAGGCTATTGGTAATTGGTAATATGTTTCTATGTTTTGTATGTTAAAGTTTGACTGATTATATATTGTCCCCAGTTCAAAGGTCACATTCCTTACAGAGACAGCAAACTGACCAGACTCCTGAAAGACTCACTTGGTGGGAACTGTCGCACTGTCATGATAGCAGCTGTCAGGTATTGAGGCTTTGTCTGTGTTTATTATCTCTAGCTATTTAAAGGGTTTTGTTATCATTATAAATAACTGTAAGTACTTGGTGGGCAGGATCAAGTGCCTAGTTCTATAAGAGACGGACAATAAAATGTAAATCCTGTGTGCGCATGCTAAAGATCACTTGGTGTTTGAAAGGAGAAGTAGCTGGCAAAATTAACATATTTTCATTATGAAATAGATCAACTTTCTTTGGTTTTTGGAATACATTTGAAATAAAATGATATTTAATTATTTTAATCAATTTTTGTGAAATAACCATGTTAACCCAAAATGATGTCAGTTCAAGGCTCAAATTCGAGGATAGGGAGTAAGACAATTTTCAAAATCTCAAAACAATTTTTTCCTTGTTCTTTCCATTCTCCAGCCCTTCAAGTCGTTCATTTGAAGACACGTACAACACCCTCAGATATGCAGACAGAGCCAAACATATCCGAGCAGAGGTAACTTTCCTTGATATTAGTTCAAAAACATTTAATGGATGATAGTAAATATGTAAATGACAACAAAGGGAGCCTTGGTATATTTACTTTGTGATTACATAAATCTTACATGGTTGCCACATTCTACAGCCCTCAGTAAGACTTATTCTTATAACAGCCCTCAGCAAAAGTTCTTTAAAAACAGTTCTTAGTAAGGGTTTCTTAAAACAGCCCTCAGCGAGGCATATTCTATAAACAGTCCTCAGTAAGGGCTCTCAAATTTCTGTGGCAACCATGATCTTATGTCTTTATCATTTTTTGACAGATTTATGAAAAATGATATGATTTACTGCTGAATTGTTATTGTAGTAATTTAAATGAAGTGCTTGTTTCAAGTTTGTTTAAGTTACATTTGTATATAACAATGAGTTGACATATCAATATAATTCTTCATTTCATGTATTATTCTAATCATATTTAATTCTTTTATTTTCAGTTGAAAAAGAATGTGATGAATGTTGACTTCCATATTGCCAACTATAAGAAACATGTTCAGGAGTTGGAAAAAGAGGTCAAGTCTGATTTATTCTCTTGTTTTTATTGATGTTTTTACTCTGCAGTATTATGTACTTCTTTGTGTGTATTTGTTCCCACTTCCTCCATAAGGTCTAAGATGTACATGGGGGAAACAAGCTCTGCTTTTGCCTCTTATTTCCTATATACCAGTTCTAGTTTACACAGATTTCATACTTTTTAAGCTGGTGAGTTTTGTCTCCACTATTTTTGGTTCTTCAGTCTGATGTTATAAGTTGTTTATTTTAGTCTCACCTCAGTCCTCAATGGTCGGCTTATGGCGGTTGTCAAAAATACTCTGTAGTCCTAATGCTTATCAGAAAGCTGCCACATAGTTGTGACCCTTTTCATTTCTTGAATTATGTTTACACATCAAATAAGACTACTGTTTAATTCATCAAGTTTACACATCAAAATAGTATCAATTAATAGCCAATTTTGCCTGGTTTTCTATTCCTGCTAACAACTAGGATGAAGTGACCTTTGGTAAAGAGCCTCAACGACTAATTTTGATTTGACTTATTGCTTTACATGTCATATAGAAACCTCTGTCCTTTACTTATTCAGGAAGATCATGATATATGCTGCTTAACACTTTGAACCTTGACCCCAACAATTCTTAATGTTTCTAGAAATTTAGGGGGGAAGTAAATTTTAATTGTTTAAAACAAAATTTAAAATGCTTATGATCTGTTTATGTCGGATCCAATTGGTCAACGTTGGTTAGGGCCTCATAGAAAAGCCCCAAAAAGGTTTCAGGGTGAGGGATGTGTGTGCATTTGTCTTCTCTGACCATTCAATATAGAAGAAAATTTCATTGTGATGTAATGTATGTTCATGGTGTGTTACAGAATCAGGAGCTGAGAAGAGCCAAGCAAAAAATCTTAGAAGATTTTAATGTGAAAGACACGCCAACAGCATACCCACCTGTGGTCCAAGAGTGAGTACTTGTCACTTTGTGTTGTTAATGATCTCTTTATAATTTTATCAACATTGAGTTATCTGCATAATAAGATTCAAAATGTATTTATATGTGTATGCAATGGGATTACAGCCACAGTTTTGACTCATCAACCTGCTGAAGCCTGCTTAATTCAGAAAGTTCTCTTTCCGTCTTTATATCTGATTTAAACAACAGCTGATACAAAAAGTGAATTGTAATACAGGTTGTTTTAAAACTATAATTTTTTAAAGCAGAATGGGGGCCTATTTGTGCATAGCAGAGAGAGTACTGATTCTACATGGTGGTTAAAAAGTCAGTGTGTTTGTGTTTTCTTTCTTTTTGTAACCTTCCGGGCAAGACCGGTTACTAAGCAACTAGTTTATAAATATTAAGAAATAAAGATGTTCAACTAGCGTGTAATTAGCTCATTATTCAATGACAAAAATAATCCGTTTCGACTCAATGCGAATTAGGTCAATAGCAAGTCAGTCAAAGCAAAATTACGAGGGGAGAAGCCATTACAAAACATGAAGACAGCATTACAGACTTATGCTGTGTACATATTACTTATGCTGTGTACATATTACTTATGCTGTGTACATATTTCTTATGCTGTGTACATATTACTTATGCTGTGAACATATTACTTATGCTGTGTACATATCACTTATGCTGTGTACATATTACTTATGCTGTGTACATATCACTTATGCTGTGAACATATTACTTATGCTGTGTGCATATTTCTGTTACAGGCTTCTCCAAAAACTTGTTGAGCTTGTTAAAGCTCGTAAAGAAATCCGTAAAGCCCAAATGGCAGCTGATGGTGCAAAGAGGGAACTCAAATGGAAAGTTTCTCGTAAAGAACAGACTATAAAACGTGTGCAGAAACTCACAGATTCAATGGTAATATTTATATCACTTAAACAAAATAAAAACTTGACTCCTGTTTTTTCCTCTCTTTATCTTTGTTAAAGAAACATGCTTAAACGGCAGAAAAAATAGCTGGCATGTTTAAACGGAAGGAATTTTGACAAAACTACCAATAGATGGTTTTGGGTATTTGAAGATAAATAGGACGGAAATTTTACTTCGAGTTAGAGACTAACCCAAATGCGTTTAACTTGTATTTCGAGACGAGCATGAGTGTGACTGTTGACTGTTGCCTTCCTTAAGGAATAAAGTATGGCATGGATGGGAACATAACATACATCGTACATCATCAATTTTACTCTAAACAGTGGTTTTGTTTAAGCAGAATTTTGTTTAAAGGGAACAAAATTGTGCTTTTCCAAAATATACGGTTTAAGCGAGTTTGATTGTATATGTGAAAAAGAAGCTCAATTTGCACTTTTGGGAGATGATCAAAGGGTGAGCATGAAGTCAGAGCAGGTCTGGAGAGGGATGGGCTACACCAGGTTTTCTTGCCCATGATACACTGCACCTGACTGTTAAAACAAACAAAAGTTGTGTTCTGGTGGCAGTGACAAATGTGCCACTGATGGAATTCAGCAAGGCAAGATGAAGTAAGTGGAACTCAGATTCACCGTCGTGGTTGTTAGCAGAAGTTACATGCTCTGATAATATTTGTTATATATTTATATCTTTAGTATGAGAACTTTTTTCATTAATTCAGCATGTGATTGGCAAACAAAGTCGTATCGTAGAGAGGATGAAAAGACGTATTGAAAAAGAAGATGGAGAGTTGAAATTGTCAACAAAAAGATTACAAGATGAAGAAGGAGCTATCCAAAGTCTGTATACAGAGGCTGTGACCACGACTAAGAACGCCAGCTGTTCACCTGAGGTGACTTACTTACAAACATTTATGATTATATTTATTTATATTGTAGTTTATAACTTGCTTTAGTTTACTTTTAAGGGTATACTTCATGCTTTGTATATATGGAAGACATGCAATCTCTTCAAAAATTAGGATTTTCAAAGATTTTTGTCTAGTATACAAGAAAAAACCCTCAATGCTTTCTTATTGGTAAATTGCTTTATTTTATTTAACTAATCTTGCTTTAAAAAAAATTGTGGATGGATTTAATGATTTACAGAACATAGATTTAGAGCAAAAGTTTGTAAAATTTAATGATTGGACAGAACAGTGCAGCAATGGGCTTCTCTTGGTTCTCATTGTTCACAACACTCTGAATCAATGATACTTGATACTACTCATATTGGAGTGAACACTACTCATATTGGAGTGAACACTACTCATATTGGAGTGAACAAATTAGATGGAACAAGATTTGTACTAATCCATTGGATATAATGTTCTGATTTAAACCCTGCATCCCTGGACATTCCTGGTACTCACAGTAACTCCTTAATCTCAATGTGTTGTTGCTGTTGTTGTTGTTGTTGTTGTTTTACTAACTAATGACTTTGTGTAATCTTCAGATCTTAGACCTCAGTGTCAAGATGCACACAGCAGAAGCAAACCTTTATGACACAAGTATGTACCTGGCATTTGTCAAGAAAATGGCCAGAGCCCAAGAGAGACAAGCTGCTGTCAATGAAAAGTATTTTAACATTTAATGTTTTCTTAAATTTGCCTTCACATTTTCATATATCATTTGATTTTCAATTTATTTTGTTATAATTTTTAAAATGTAGACTTGTACAATGATAAACATGTACTAGACTTTATCTTTTGATAATTTTGTTTGTGTCTCAAGAATTGAAAATTACCTGATAAAATGATAAGAAAGTTCTGTGTATAAAACTTGCATCTATAAAGCATGTTGTGTAATGTAACCACATCTCTGTGTTTAGTGGGGAATGTTACTTTTTATTTACATCTACTTCAAAACTCATCACATTATTTGTAGTCTTTGGAATACAGTTGACATTTGAACTGAATATGATCTAAACATTGTAAATGGTCCTCAGGCTTATTTCTTGTTTGCTGCTCCTCAGGCTTATTTCTTGTTTGCTGCTCCTTGCCAAGAAACAACATCATGTCTTACAGACCAAGGACTTACTCAATGAAGACCTGAGATCTCGCTATGAACAGTGCTGCTACCTGGTGGAGGAGAGGGGTGTGGCCTGGGTACAGGGTCAAGGTGGAGCTAGTCCTTCAGGTCCAGGGGTCATGGATGTGGTCAATGAGAAAGAAGAAGACTTGAGGATCAGTGATATTATTGACATTCAGTTTCCACGTCTTGATGTCAAATGTAAGTCATGTTCAGCCCTGGAATCAATGTTAATTTCCCGGGAATGGGTTCAGATCCAAGTAAAATTTCCCGCGAGAATATTGATCAACCAAACGGTGTAAAAATTGTTTGTTTTAATGTTTAACCAGGTTTAACCATAACATAGCAATAACACTAGCAGCATTTTGGAAAAAATACAAAGGAGCTTCACGAAAAGAGTGCTTGGCATTTATAACTTGGGATATTGTCAGAGGCTGGAGGGGTTGAATCTGCCTAGCCTTGAGTATCGCAGAATGAGGGGCGACCTCATTGAGGCATACAAGGTTCTACACGATATTTACGACCCCGTGACTACCAGAGAGTTACGCTCACCGAACAGATCGAACACCAGAGGACACAATTTCAAACTATCAAAAAACTCGCCTCATCTAAATAACTATAAATACTTTTTTGTTAACAGAATTGTCAACCTCTGGAACCAACTCCCTTCCCATGTTGTAAACTCTCCTTCTATCAATATTTTCAAAAACAGAATTGACAGCCTCTTACAAAATTACATATGTACACCACAAATATTGACATTTATACTATAAAAGTGTAAAGCAAAACCTAGTGAAGTCATTATTAAATAAATAAGTCACGCTTTAAAAGACTTATTTGGACAAAGGCCTAAGAGCCTATAGTCTCCAAATGATACAAGTCAAAACTACCAAGATTTTCTTTGAATTTGGCTGGCAATGGCAATGCTTTATTGCTGTTCATTGCTTACTTCATCAAAGTCAAAGACTTTCTTTTCTTCAGCCTAAAATGACTGTGGGAGCAGATATAAAAAAAAAATCAAACTTTTATGAGACAATATTAAGATTATTTCTAGAGAAACAGATGAGGGGGGGGGGGGTGTTTGTTGGTATTAACAAAGGTTATTTATTGCATTTTCTTCTTAACATAGTGCTTTCATATTTATGTGAGCGAAAGTTATGATTTTGATAATCAATCTAAATCACCATAATTTTTCCTCATTTTCACAGAAGAGAGTTTCATTATCTTATAAAAATGGCTGTCGCAAGAAACGTGCAGTTGATGTTTGGTGTCTTGTACATCGGATATCTTACCATTGTTTACCTAAGAGCTTCAGTCTCATTTGCTTCTCCTGCCATCATGCTATCTGAGAACTTAGAGAACAGTGATATCGGTAAGCTCAACTTTTCTTAAATTATTTTATTTTGAAATATCGTTGGAAGCAGGACAAGACTAACAACATTTTCGCAGTTATGTGCTTTATGATGTACAGATTACTTCTGCCTAGGGATAAATAAGGACATGTAGCCAGGCTCAAATCCAGAACCTCATGGTTTCTTGGCTACGTCCTGTAGGCATAATTGACGTTTCACACACACACACATTTTAATTTTAAAATCAGAGTGTGTTCATTATTATAGTGTAGTGATTTAAGTGGTACAGGGTTTATTTTTTACAGTCACACCTGACTGAGTTGGGGAGGGGAGATACTTCAAAAAAAAAATTGTAAGCTTTGAATTAGACTCTAGCCTTTTTGCATAATGTTCTTATTTCTTAGAACTGCCATAAGTAAGTTATAGAAGTCATTTACGTTAGTAAAGAAGTAATACAGAGAAAACCTAAAGAAGGCCATACTCAACTGATAGAAGTGATAGATATCCTTATATTTTTTTAAAACAAAAAGAATTACGGAGACCAAAAAGAGCAATATTAAGCCTTCATTGTCTTGTCTGTAGGTTTGATCCTGAGTAGTCAGATGACCGGCTACATGGTGGTTAAGGTTCTAGGAGGGACTCTGGTTGATGTGTTGGATCCAGGTCTGGTTCTGGCAGCAAGTCTTTTCCTGGGTGGCATTGCTGGGGCAGCCTTTACAGGTTTGTGTGCCTTTAACTTGAGATATTTATTAGTTCTTTTAATTATATATGAAAATCTGTTGAAGCACAACCTGATTGACCATCAATCTGCATTCGTCTTGCTTTTATACAAATAATAACTCTATATATAAAGCCTATATATTTGTTCTTTGAGACGTCCGTCACCAGATATTTTGGTGTAATTTATGTAAAAAAAAATCTCCTTTGAAACATTCCTGAAATGAAGAAAAAGAGAAAACTCAAGTTGTTCCGCTAGGCCCATCATGCCACATGCTGTAATGTTTAAATATAAATCACATAATGTAATGTGTTCATGATAATGAACTTTACAGACCAATAAAAAGAATATGCTCGAGCAACAAGACAATGTAAATGTAAGATAAAAATTTGAGAATGTAGTTTTTGATGTTAATTATTGACTACCTCCTTGGACTGCCTATCCCATTATGATGCTGATTTGACTTTGTCTCAAATGTATTTCTTTAACAAGGTTTCACTACATGTCTAATCTTCTTCCTCAATCAGGAGGCTTATTATGCAGGAATGTTTTAATTTTATTTAAAAGTTTGCTACACAATAGCCTGGGAAAACAATGCGCTATTTTGCTGTTGAAACTGCCTACCAATTTTTTTTATAAGATCTTTGAAATATACACTATTCATTTATAAGTTAGGAGTAAAACTGTTTTGACTTTTAAAATATTTCATGTTTATATTGAAAACAATTTTAGCTGAGTCAAATCTGTTAATGCTATCTCCCAGGTTAGGATTATATAGGTTCATCTGTTATCATAATTATGATTTGTCTGAATAGTTTGAATGTTATTTAATCTTATCAATTGACTGACATTAGCTCATAGTTATCTACTATTGTATCACTCTCACTCTGAGTGGTTATAAGGAGGGGATAGGTTTGAAATGGGACCAAAAACCATTACTAAGTTTCTTCTAGTAGGGATAGATTGTAATACAGGTGAATTCACTTATAACAAATTGAAATTAATGGAACAAAGAAATGTTTGTTATAACTGAGTTTGTTGTATAAAAATTCCTGAAATCAGGGGAATTTGTCAGTTCTTTTGCTTTTCCCTCCAATGTACTCTCGAGTCTCGAATAACAGAGTTGCCCAAATAAGAGAGTTGCTTGGAAAAAAGAAAATATTTTAATAAGAGAGTCGGTCCAAATAAGAGAGTTGCTTGGGAAAAAAGAAAATAATCTAATAAGAGAGTTGGTCTAAA
>JAUUEB010490562.1:0-10712 GCA_032362205.1 Clione limacina | reverse complement strand
TCATTACATTCTTGAAACAACTGCTTGAAATAGTATTTAATTTACATTGTAACTAATTTGGTGCTATGGTATTGGCTCCTATTCATTTATTTCAATCTATTAATTCACTTAATTTATTTTGACCAAATTTAACTATAGTCAGTTTTTATCATAATAATGTAATCATTGCATAATAACTGATCCATTTAATTTTTAACTGAATATATAGAAATATATTGTTAAACATGTATGAAGGAGTTATGGCCCTTATTGTGTTTTCATGATCTGTGATAATTTAGCAAACACCGTGTTCACATCTTCTGAGTAAGCCTGAAGAATGAGGAATTATCACCCACCAGGGATATAGGGATATAGTTACAACTGCCTCTGTGTGCGGTGTTGGTTAGTAGGAAACCACTGATTGTTAACTACTGTGTCATGTGTTGAGATTTTGTCGAACCTATTATCTGTCATGTTTTTCAGAATGCTTTTAATGTTGAAGAGATTGATTTATTGGTTTCGTTTTTCTTACAGTTTCAAGTTTAGGTGCAAATCGTTATGAATTGATTTAAATATTTTGTTTTAAATAAATAAATAATGTCCAATACTTGTTCGAAAATGTGACTCTGTTTACAAGAGTTAACGATCTTGTAATAATTGGTGTACTTGAAGTTTAAAATACTTGTCTCTGATGACCGTGGTTGAACTCTCTATGAGTACTCATTATTTCTAGTTAAAAGGAACAAAACTAGTACATCGTAAGCGCAATGGGCGTTCAGTGGCAGTAAAATTGATAATTTTTCGTCAGTGTTTAAAAGTTTGAAATCGATAATCCAAAATGCTCACAAGAAGAGAATTAAAATCATACAGAAGTAGATTTACACGGTAATTTTATTGAAATAGATTATTGTGCTTTATATTTCAAAACATCACTTTTGGCATGCTTAGTATTTGAAATAGTTCAGATTTCATAGTTGTTTTTTTGACACACTTAGCGAATATCACATGAGTTTCTGTGTTAATAGTATACTAGTTTCAAAGTACTTGTACGAGGTTGATGCTACATTTTAAAAGATGGTTCGATAACGATAATGGAATTAAAAAAAAGGTAAGCAACAGTAAGAAAACAGATTGTTAGGTTTCTCTGTCATGACGCTTGACAACTTTAAGATAGTTTTAATAAGCTTACCGGGATGGTCAACATTTTTGACATTTTCTGTAGGTGGAAGAAAGAATATTAAGAATATGTAAACCACAAATTCAATGTAAAACAAATACTCTGCAGGTCTATGTTAGAACTCTCCACATTGAATTCAATAGAATAAAAACAAACATTAGCATAATACGCTTATCAAAAGAAAACTGTTATATTAATTAAGTTAAGTAAACGAATACAATATATCTACGTCAGAAAGGCATGTAAATTTTAACATGTCTATGATGAAATAACATTAGTTTATTATTTGGATTCATTGTGATTCAGACGAAGGCATAATATCTAAAACTGTAAATGTGTGTTTTTAAGGTAGATGGATGGTTCAATGGTTGTTTATCTTTTTTGTATTTAATGGGGAAATCCTTTAATGTTGACGAAGAACAAATATCACAGTAAGAAATTTGGATTAGTTTCTTCTCCTTAAAAAGTTCCGAATTTAGACATATATTTCCTCTTAAAACATCAAAATTGTGTTTGTTCACGTAAAATAAGACAGTTTCCATCTAATTAAAGTACAAATAGCCGTAGCCAAATGAGACATAAGATGAATGCTCATCTTGTAATTCTTGCTAACGGTTTGTGGCCGTGTAGTAAAAAAATATTCTGAAATGTTATATTTTGTTTTTAATATATTGTTTGACGTCTTTGACATCATAACCTGATATAACTGTACATGCTTTGGTGGATATTAAACAACTAGCCAAAAAATCTAAACATCACATTTGCATTACCTTACAGTGTCGGGCAGATTACTAAAATTAATAATGGGATCAGATTTTATTTGATTTTTGGGTGAGGGGAATTCGTAGATTGGATTTTTTGAAAAAGAAATTATTGATGGCCTCTCTATACTTTCTGGTTAATAAAGAATTATTGCGGGAAACATTCTTGCCGTCGCGTCATCAAGTCAAAATCATATACTTGATTGACGATTATCATAGCTGCTTTTTCCCTTTGTGGATTGTGATATATTGTCAATGTCGCCTCATCTGCCCGTCTCTGTTTTATTCCACGACAACAATTATATTGTTTAGTGGTGTATTTTATTTTTATCTGTGAGTCTGTTCACGACATAACTTTAGTATTTTTCTCGTATCTTTTTATTTTGAGAAGGATGGTATGGAACAAGTATTTCATGTTTGCTATTCAAATTCAAAAGAATGTGTGAAATATTGACGGAGTTATTAAGTTGTTGTGCTATATGTTATTTGTTAGCTTGTCAAAAACACGCTGTGGTCACATCTTCATGGTGAATACGGATAATAAAACATAGGTGATGTGGGCAGTCTGCGCACACCAAAGATCCATAGTTAGTTGAAAATCAAAGGAATATTTACCGACAAAGGCGTCAGCCATGCAAAATGTGGGACACGAAATTACATTGTGTTAAATAAAGTAATTAGTTCAGATGATAATGACTTACCTGAAACTCGAAGTCTTTCTCTCTTATATTATGGTTTATCTATTTTTTTGTATTAGTTTCGTCATTATTATTATTATTTCTAGTATATACACTATTCTTATAATGCATCAGTTCAGTGTTAAGCAAAATACTTTGATCTAAATTCAATACTGGTTTTGGCTGTTGAACAAATATTGTAAGTAGTATTCTAATTCTCAACCGCTTGATTTGATGAAATCCTACGTAAATTGTATATTAAACCCTCTCCAATTCCATTTCCAATTTCAACGGATTATTTTTGCTTTTCACCATCCTAACCAATACCAGTTATAATGATTTTTATGTGATTGTCTTTTCTCTTTTTTGTTGTTTGTCCTGAAGATGGGTTTTCACCCAAAACTGTTGATATTTTGCTTTTGTATTGTCTGCCTTAAATGGTGGTTTTAAGACTTCTTTGTTAGTTCGTCATTGTTACTATGTAATACTTTTTTTACATTTGGATAATATTCATACATCCACATGGAAGTTTTAAAAAATCTACCCTCTGTGTGAAAAGTATTGTTTCTCATGTAGTTTACACAGGATTGTGAGTCAAGGTGGAGCATCAACAAGTAGAGTTGTGTCACACTATACCATGTTGGACGTGTTTATTCAAGTTGCAACAAACGGGACCTAGAGTTTAAAAATAGCCAAGATTCGATTCCTTTACCAGTTAAAGAAAAATTCCCTTTAATTGATTAAACCAAGATGAACAAATTCACAAACTCGTCTCTGATTCTCTTCTACTTAGTTTTCTAGTGAAAATGGATCTTACTCGATATTGTCTTGTCAGTCGACAGATGGCAAAATACAAAGATACAAGTGGTTAATTGAAGTAAAAAACTTGTCTTAAATGGTTCCAAAAGATACAATTTGGTTGTAATTGTAAATACTTTATCAACATTTCAAATTAAAAAATTATAACCTTCAAAACCAAAAGTATATGATTCCTTTTATGCACTTATGGGGTGTAGTTGGATTGTCATTTTCAGAACCTTATTAGTCAATATTGTTTCAAGGGCCCACATAAAGGATAACAATTTTAAGAATGTATCTTAAAAAGATAAAGAAATGCACAATTTTCACAGAAAAGAAGTCAATATTTGAAAATGTAAAACACTGGCGTACAATGAACACAAAGATAAATGAGCCTTCATTTGCAAGTGAAATTGATAACTCTTCTTCAGTGTTTGAATGTTCGAAATCGACGATATAATTAAAAGTACTTGCAAGAAGAGAATTTAAGTTTTACTGGAGTAATTTTACCTGGATATTTAATTTAATTATATAAGTATTCTTGATATTGAATACTGGAATAAGATGTTGAGTCCGGAAGATCCCCCCGCGCATGTACTGTTCCTTTATCCCATATATCTTAACTTAATCCTTGTGGGATTGATATATGAATCTACTCGGTAACAATATTTTAGAAGCAGAATGAATACCTCAGGAAATACTGCAATGCTACATGCCACAAGTGTCGGAGAGCGATCGGGTGCTAATTCGGGATAATTTTGTCGATTAGATGCGTTGAGCTTTGAAATTGGAATGTCTTCCGAAAGATCCGTCTATGTCATTGTTGGAACAGTACTAGAATACGACGAACAAATAGATTAAAAGCAACATGGTAGATCGGGGAAACATCAGTCCTGGGATAATCGAGTTGATACTTTATTGGATATATACTTTAGTATTGCATATACTCAAATTCACCCACAAGGAACATAGTGACAGCGACTAGTATCATTAATATTAATGGCGTGGCTTGACTGACCGTCCCCGGTCTAATTTTATCTTTTTTGAACACTTATTTAGGATTGACGTTAAGCTTAGAAGTCATTAAATATTATTTTCTGTCTGCGAGTATTGTGATTAATAAATTCAAGATCACAAAGAGCCGGGAAATAATTTCATATTCAGAGAAATGTACGTTCTAAATTTGGCAATTTTCGCCTTTAGTATCAGTGATTTGGTCTCTGAGCGAAATGTTAGTGATAATATTATCTCAGACGTGAATTTTATGGGTCAACCATCACCATGAAAAAACGATTTCTTGGCAAATGTAACCAATCATTTCAACTCCAGTAGGTATTTGAGTCTAGAGGTCAGTTGCATTGTAAAAACAAATGAAAGATGATTGAATGTAGGACGAGGAGATGTAGCGGAGTTTCCATTTGTCTAAATATATTTATATTGTATATCATTATTAGAGGTGATAGTTTTCCATTCATTGCTTGCTGACCAGGCGCGAGATTCAAGGCTTGAAATGAAGAAGCATCACCTAATGTTGTATAATATAAACGTTATATATGATATATAGGGTGATCAACAAGTTCCGCCTCCCCTGTCAAATCAGATTTCTTGGAGACATATGTATATCAATAACACTGTGTAGGAAAACTTAATACAGCTTGCTTATGCATTGAATTATTTCAAATAAAATATATTACACAGAAGTAAATCTATGACGCTATGACTGGCTTTGCGTCGAGTTACACACGTGTCTGTGATTAATTAACTGACAATATTGTACAGACACATCTTTTTACCTTTAAATATAATACAATGAATGAGTAATTTATTGAAAACTCATTAAAAATTGTTTTGCGGATAAACACAATGTTATATTATAAAAGTTACCTTCACTCACTGTTGATTTATCGCTACGAAGTGAAATTTCGGTGTCTTGAATGTCTTCAGCGCAGGTACAAGGGGTAGTTCCGGTTACTATGCAGTGATACTTTGTAAAGCGGGCAAAGATCATACATGTTACACAATGTTATAGTATTGTAATTCATTATCTGGGCGTTCATGCTTCATAATGAATCCTTTGATAATCAAGAGACTGAATGTGAATAAGTATATTGTCTATACTATGCAAATAGTCTATGCATGAGCACACAATCTGTCAAACTTGTCTCGTGTGATTCGGTGCATCACGATCAGCTTACTATATTATAACGATCACAATTGAATGAGCACTTAATGGACCAAAGAGGATTTTTTTTGGTAAACATGTTATACGCCTTGACTACGCTGTTATGTCTTGTTTGATAGATACTGTTTCAGTAAATGATTCAATACATCAGATATCACTTAGGAAAATTAAGTTTACGTCAATCACTCTTGAAGCTTCCCCATGCTGCACGCCCATTCAATAACATTTCAGATATTACTTTTCATAGTCCTTTCTATAATTGTTAAATAGTAAGGTTTGTCTTAAATGTTATATGATAGAGCTGTGTTCATGATTCTCTTTAGAGAAAAATATGCATACATAAATGTTAACGCATTATTTAGTATACATTAATTGAAGTTATTGAATAACATAACTGTGTTCTTAAACTTTTAATTTGTTGTATTGTTCTAAAAAAGTATCAAATAAAGGATAATAAATAAATAATACAAGATCTTTTAAACAATTCTTTTAGATATTTCCAATTAAGCATATTGAATGTATATATACCTTACTAGGAAAGGCCAGCATGCTTAATGATACCATCAGTAATTGTTCCTGGCTTGCTGTTTAGATGACGAAGTGTACCTACAAATCTTTCAAATTGCCTCACCCTCTAATCGCTTATGTTATATTTCGAAAAAGATAAAATTGAAATTGTCTCTTAGTTTGGTCAAAGATGTGTGCTAGTCAACCCTTTTTTATCAGCTTACATTTAATTAGGTCACCATTATCTTAATAGATTTATGGACATTTTTTCGTCATATTGTGAAAATTCGTTGATGTAGAACTCTCTGTCCATTACCACAAGACAACTGAGAGACAGGAAAAAGCGGCGATTTTCAGGTTTAAAAGATGGACAAACATAATCTTATATGGAATAATCCTTGGACAAATGTAGGGAACCTGACAGCTGGTCTAATTTGTTTGTCGTTCAAATTATTGGTGGTGTATTTGAAAACTAACGATTCTGTATTTTTCGTTCATCAGAGTAAAATGTTGCCATTAGTTAGGATTACTAAGTGGCATATTTATCCATAATATAACGTTTGACTTAAATAGTTGAACGTGTTATTCTGTAAGCACATATCACAGCAATTCTCCAGAATATTTTGAAAGTTTAAATTGTATGTTGCATATTTGTTTACGTAGTATTTTGCTATACTTTGCCCCTCCACACGCAGGAAAAGTCATCTGTGTCAAGAGGGACAATCTTTCGTTAGCGTTAGCTACTCCATTTAAAGCATTCGTTTGTTTTATCTATAATTATAGCTAATTTGGAGCAGGTCTATGGAGTGTTGTTTTTTACGTCATTCCTGCATGTACGGATTGGTTTGAGACTGGGAGTATTTGCAGAAAGGCTACATACCATAGCAGACTAGGGCGAAGTAATACCTCGCAAAGGGATTTTCAAGAAAGCCTTAACTATTACAATACTAGAACATGGAATCTTGATCCAGGTGAAACTCCATTCCGGGTGACTTAACTTCGTCTTAAGAATAATATGCACTTCGAACCCTACTTTGACATACTTCCTCTATGTCCAATTAGGAAATTAGGAGAAAAATTTCATTACCTCTTTGAATGCGACAAATTTAGTAGAGAGCGCAAACTTTACATTACATTAATCCGAGTGTTTGTAAAGCAAGTTAACTTTTCAATTCAAATGACAGAGATACTTCGATACAAACAGCAAAACTTTATTATTTCTATAGAATTAAATGAATGTTCCAAGATGCGTGTTTTAATTATTTCTGTAAGTATTTCATTTTGACGGCAATACGCAACTTAAATTACTGAACCTCTGGGTCAAAAAGTAACAAAGATGCGAAAAAAGAAACACCAATGCGACACACAAAACCAATGTGCGAACCAAAGCTATCACGGTGCGACAAAAATGACCAAGATTCGACAAAAAGAAACCAAGGTTATAATGAAGTTAAATAAGTAAGGGTGTGTGGGAGTTGAAGTAGAACATATACAACGAGACAAATATTCAGACATAGACAGTCATCGACAACAAAGTGCTCATGAGAAAAGCGTTCTGGCAAAAGAAACCTTAAAGGTGTAACTGGCAAGTTCTTACACAATGCTAAAAAAATAGAGACATAGAGGATATCATACAACTGGTTACATGACATAGACGGACACATAAGGAGACAAAAAATAGCTCTAAAACATTATTATGCCTACAATATCAAGTTAGTTATGAGATTGATATGTAAAAAGCCATGTCTGAAATCCCGCTTGTTGGAAATTACATTTTTGGTGCTAATTATTTTTCTGGCAACTTTGGGACAATGTTATTTTTGTTTATTTATCATGAAATCCCACTCACGTGATGTTGTTTTAGCAGGGAGAGATATTTTAGCCGTGTTATCAAATAATTCATATGTAAATGATGGTTTTCATTTTTAGGTCTACATGTTTTTTGGCATGGCTGCAGGCATAACAATTGTAATAGAATGCACAATATACATGATCAGCATATTTTGTGAAAGCTTTTGTGTCCCATGTCATTTGATCTTTTGAGGGTTTCATTTTCTTTCTTTGATTTTTTCTTTTATTTAATTGTATGCATTGTTTGAAGATTGATTACATTGATTGTTTTAGAAATGTCTGTATAATAGACAAGCATTCGTTTTTTTTATCTAGACTCATTGCCAATTTGGAGCAGGTCTATGTAGTGTTGTTTTAACAACATTCTTGCATGTACGGGTTAGTTGGAAACTTGGCGTATTTGCACAAAGACGTCATAATATAAAAAGCTAATCGAAATTAAACCTCTCAAACGGATTTTCCATAACGCCCCCACAATTGTAATACCTACATCTAGAATGAAATTAAGATGAGTGAAAAATCATTCCGGGTGACTCTACTTGGTCATCAAAAATAGGATTTTGCATTTGGGGAAAACCTGGTGACATTCACAGATTGTGTCGACATAATCTAATGAAATTAACAAGTTGCGTGTTGCAAGCCAATTTCTGTGCCATTTATTTTTTGCTGGCCGAAGAAAATATGCATTAGACAAATCTGGTTTTGATTATACGTACTGAAATAGATGGTGCCTTTTAAACACACACATATATATCATTTTATGCCTCTGGTCCGATGCAATGTTATTATTGTATAGATATTACTTTCGGCCTCTCATTCAATATAGGTAAGAATCAAATAGTTATAAAAAATAGTATTTAACTATGTAAATCCAATGAACATCGGCTCAATTTCCTGGTTTCAGGAACGAACTGCAGCTATTTTGTGGTTTTTATTTAAAAGTTACACCCTTGCCACATAAAATACAGACATTTGAAAAAATGTAAGCCACTACAATTTCTACAACTGGCATTGGAAAATTATCTCCCTTGTCAAAGAAGCTAAATGGTCACGGTATGCCAAGTTGAAAATTGGCTCTGTAGTAACAATGAAAATTATATTCTTCAAATTTCTGTGCCTACATGCTACACTTTGTATCAACATTATAAAATTAAAATAAGCCTTACTATCATCTAACCTTTTATTTTGGCCTAAGGTGCCAAGTAAGAGTTTTTAATTACTTGATAACAACTTGTAACTTGTCTATTACACATGTATTTTGTATGTCTCTCAGGAACTGCAGTCGGTCGTCTTGTCTCCGCTGAAGGCCCTGTCTAGCCTCCCACACAATGCCATCTGACAGAATCAACTGGAGAGTGTGTCCCACGTTCTTCAGAACAATGGCAATTCTTTTCTGCATGGATGACCACTTCTGCTTGAAGTCATCAGAGCTGCCGGGAACACGGGTAGGTTGTGCTATTAAGTTAACAAAGAAAAAAGAAAACTTTCAATGAGCTATGATTAAGGGTTATTTATTGAACGTTTATTATAATCTAGTCACTAGTGTTTTACATGCAAATATTGTTTATTATCACCCCCCCCCCCCCCATTGCCAATGAAATTGTTTGCAAATTATATTTTAAGTTTTCTACACGTCTTTTCTAACAAAATAATGCAGTCAACAATCATGGAAATTTGATTCGTTCAGTGTACATGCAAACTAGTACTAACTCATGACATGGTATAACTTTAACTAATAAACCCCTGGTCATGGACCCTGTATGGATCAATATATTATACAATTATTTCTCATCGAACAATTTCGTAAGAAATACTTTGAGGAACCTAAAAACATAGTTCGCCAAAAATGTTGTTGTTAATTGATTAGTCTTGGAATCATGCAAATGAGTACTTACTCATGAAATGGTGTAATTCTTACTAACACACCTTTGGTTAAGGTCCCTGTATGAGTCAATTTACAAAATACAAAATGTTATTGTTTGTAATGTTGGTACTGGTCGATTTGACGTGAATATGTTGGTGACTTCATGTATCGATATTCTACACTATTAGTAAACAAAAATACTAAGTATAATTTAATTCTGATAAATAAGGCACGGCAATTGCCAGCTGAGTCAAATTACTTTTTGTTTCTATATATTACTATATACGCTGATGAGCATCTAACTAAAAGACTGATTTTTCATGAAAAAGTGGCCCAAAGTCACTAAAAAAGGTTTTATCTGATACGTCTCATCGAATTAAAGTTACTTTTGGTGCTGAACATTAAGTAGAGTCCATTTTATGTTTTGACCTTATCAGTGGTGAGAGCTTGTCTTGATGACGTCGCGGTACATGTTGACCTCATAACTCGAGAACTCATGGTTGTACCGTAAAAACAAATTGTAGTAAATATGTGTAATCGTCCCGGCAACACCTTTCGTTAGCAACCAGTCTCAATCCATTCTGAACCTTCTTGGTTTGTTACCATTGGTCAGTTCCAGTTGTCAGTTTGCTCAAGTTATTGGTAGAAAGCGTTGTACTTGTTTGTTTCCCCTCGTTTCTGAAACTGTCTGTATGCCAATTGTATCTTGCTTTAAATTCACCGGCAAACAAACAAGTACAACGCTTTCTACCCTAGTTTGGGAGAGAGGGCAAAATCCTTAACCAGATATAAAATGGTCCATTATCAAAAAAGCAAGCAAATATAAGCCTGGGAGCAGAATGTGTGATTTGTGCATTTCGGAAAAGTTGTATATTCTAAAATCAGTGAAAGACAGAAATAACTTGAACAAAAGGAG
>JAUUEB010490551.1:0-10713 GCA_032362205.1 Clione limacina | reverse complement strand
ATACTTTGTGGTTTGCTGTTAGTATTATACTTTTCTAGTTATTTCCTGTCACTTTAGATTTAATCTAAGTAACATAGGTGACATTTTAAGATAATGCTGACAAAATGCACTTTTTTGTTTTGCTGAATGAGCTACGATTGTCGTTTTGTTGTGTAGAAATTCCCCTAAAAAGTTGTATTCTTTCTTTTACAACCAACCTCCTACCTAAGAAGAGTTTCCCTACTTTGTAAACAAGGCTTTCTATTTTATATGCCAAGGTTTTTAGATTTGGGTTAATTGAGAATCTTTCAATGGTAGTGAGAATTTTCTGATTATGAATAAGCCGCGAAAAAATCCAGTTTCCCAGTCATTTCGTTTTTTGTCATTAACACATACTGATCTCACCACCTAAACTGGCACTGAGTCTTGAATCAGGATCACCTAGATTATGTGGATGTAATCCAACTAATTCAGCAGTTGCATTTTTGTTCTGTTATATGCAATGGTTTTTTTTAATCGGCTATGTCTGGAAAAATCAAAAGTGCAAACAGGGCTTAATATTTTTGGATCTTTTCATGGCCGGCGAAAAAATAAACATTTGCTATGCTAGAAAATAGGTAGATATTGTTGTCCTTAAACGTGAAAGGTCATTTTGACCTCGTACGATGATGAGCAAAAATTGATAATGCGTTAAACATGGAATCATTGGGCGGGTTGAGAATAGAACGACTAGGTCTGAAGTAAGTTAATGTTTCTGTATTAAGTGAAGATACAGTCTAGCAAGAAATTACTGCATGGTCATCTCCTTGTACCATACCACCTGCCTGTCTCATGCACATGTTGAGGTCTGATTCAAATTAAACGTCCCATTTAATCAAAAAAAATTATGATGCATTAGTAAATCAACCCAAACAAACAATATTTATATAAGACTTTTAAACAAATGAACATGTTAAAGTGTGTGATAATAGCAAATTGTGCTTTTAACCCAGTGCAGATAGCTTACTTCACTGCGTGAAGATGAACATTAATAGCTAGCTTATGATGATGATAATTCGATTAAGAGATTAGTTATTATTAGGTTTTTTCATCGGGATTCCCGGACCCAGGAAATTTCCAGGGAAAATGGCTATTTCCCGGAAACCGGAAATCCCGGGAAATCGGTCGGGGATTTCCGGTCATTGAAACATAAAAATAAAGATTCTTGCCAACCTTCGTCGATGTATTATGCGCTTTGCACAAATGAGCCTTTAGAAGGAACAGACTCTGCGGCATCCCAAAGACTCCCATCCTATTTTATTTTCATTAAAAAAAAAAGAAAACAATTAACAACATCGGCATCAGAAACATATTGTTTAGAGATTTTTTGTATTGCCCTGTTTTTTCGAAATGAAATCCCCGCAAATATTGATTTATCAAAATAATTGCATCGCGCAATTCAGTCCAACAAAGCTCCAAACAAGTATACTTGTTTGAATAAAGTATTAAAGTCACCGCTCATCTGTGGAAAGAGACACGTTTTATTAACTCTTGGATAAACTAAGAAAACTTGTTCAAGAATCTACACAAGAGTCATCCTCAACAAATCCCTCAGTGTCGTCATTGCCGCTATCCCCTGACTTCAAAATGTTCGAAGCAACATGGTCGCGGACTGAGAAGCTTGTTTTGAGCTTTGTTGTCCATCAAACCAACATCTGTTGAATCAGAACATGCATTTTCAGTTGGGGGAAATTGTTTGCACAAAGGTTCGATCCCGAATGAGTTCTGAGACCCTGACAACTTTGGTATCTTTGAAAATGCACCTCAAGAGACAAAAAGGTTTTGACATGTCTGCACACAAGTCGGACCAAGAATGAGTTATAATGATTTTTCAGTCCTTTGTGCAGAAATGTCCACCAAGTGAAAATGCGAACTCTGATTCAATAGATGCATTTACGAATGGTGTTATGTTGTGTTACAAAAAAAAAGAATAAAGGAGTATAAAAGATCTAGCTGATTCCTATATCAAATGTGTTGATATTAGTATTAGTCATAATAATATAGACATTAAATGGTATACAACTATATGCATGTTATTTATGATTATTATTTTGTGTGGAAACGCAACAGTTGGTTACAAGATTTAATTCTCTTTAGATTCTTGTTGACATTTCCCGGGAATCCCGGGTAATACGGTTAACGGGAACGGGACACCCGGGAATGACATGGGCGGGAAATAGAGAAACCCTAGTTGTTATAAAGATGCGTGTGTTCATAAACATCATTTATACATTCTCAATTGGCATGAAAGAGACTTTGACACTAATGTTAATGTATAGTTAATAACAATGTCGTCTAAATGTGCATGTAATCTGACGTGTTTTGTTGTTGAGCACCGATTGTAAATAACTGACGCCCCTAAAACACAATTAGGCGAGTTTTTTATGTCGTCAAAAAGTGTGTACACTTTTTTGAATTTTCAAAATTAAAGAACTTTAATTAAGCACGGTAGTGGCCTGTTTTTGTGAAGCAAAACATATCTAATAAAAACATAAAGGTGAAAAAAAAAACTAACGCAAAATCAGTTAACTCACCAGTTGAATTCTTCCAAGCTTATAGACGACGAACGAAACAAACAAACAGGAGATGATATAATTGAAGAATCGGGTTATGCTTGCTACTAAAATTTTGATAATAACAATTTAAGAAAAATCGTCTGATCAGTATTAAACAACAACACCAAGTAGTATTTGATTTAGTCGCTTTTAGAATCAAAGGGAAGATAACCCTTATTTAAAACATTGAATGATGTCACTTATATACTGGTGAGCACTTATATAAGATTAATTAATACTGATACTAACAATATATGCCCGAAGATTCCCGCTTTTATCTTGGTTACATCTGATACTCACCAGCCCCAACCCTTCAAACTCAGAAGAGCAAACTAATCAATTCTCGCTGAAAAACTCAAATGTGGAATATTGTTTTTTAACAAGACAATTTTTTTAACCGAATGATTTCCCAAGAATGTGATTTTTGTGTCCGGTTTACAAACAGGAGCAATGGAGATGTTTTTACGGCAGTGATTTTATGTCCGGTTTATAAACAGCAATAATTGTTTATTTTTCGCTTCAAATGAAAAAGATAAATGTTGCGTCAGGGGATATCTTTCCGGTGTACACGTGACAGTTTTGGAGAATGTTTGGTACTTCGTAAAAACGTCACTATCATGTTAGTACTATACTTTTTTCAGTATTTCCTGTCACTTCTAGATTTAATCTCAGTGAGATTGGTGACTTTTTTAGATGATTCTGACGACAAATTACATTTAGTTATTCTGCTACATTATGGCTGAATTGGCTACTATTGTAGATAAGATTCCCTTTTTACATTATAATTTGTATCATGGAAATCATATTAAATAAGCAGAAAACATACATTTCTTTGCTACGGACTTGGCAGCATATGAAAATTACAACCAAACTCCACACAAAACGATTTTCCCGACATTACAGACAGGGTTTTCTTTTGTCCATGCGAGGGTTAAAACTTCAAATCTGGGTTAGTTGAGAATGTTGCACCACTTGTGAAGTTTCTCTTATGATGAAAATTCCTGATTATTAATTAGGCAAACACTGAATCCAGTATACACATCATTTATATTTCTGTCATTAAGGAATTGTCATATCTGAACACATCAGATCTCACTATCTAAGTCTTGAATAAGATCACCCAGATTTATTGAGATATAACTGATCAATAATAAGTCTAGTCACAAAACAAAATCCTCTGTTTTCTTTTGTCGAATGCTTTAAATCTTTTTATGAATATCTCAAGTAACTCACCTGTCGTGACCAATGTTTGGAATTGTTTTGAAAACAATTGGGTATTGATTAAAACAAACTGGTAACACTTATTGACTGATTGACTCCATCCTTGTTATGCATTATATATTTATATAAAACTTTCAAAGTTGGCATAATATTTTAAACATAATATGGTCAAGTTTCATGTGACTAGAAAAGTGTCAACCTTTTAAAAATAAATATTTATCAAAGTATAGGGTAGTGTATAGTGTATACTACCTTAGACTTACTAACATACCGTGGCTTGCTCTTTGGGAACGTTGCGGATCATGTGCTACCATACCTGGGTATCATCTGTCTTATAGCGTTTTAGATCAACATTTTTAGTTAGAACTTCTCAATCTGAACCTTTAGGACTATAAAGAACAATTTAGAAAGGCTAGATAAAATCCGTGTGTATATGCCTTTGGGGTATAGGAGCTTGTCGAAAAGTATAGACTGATGTCGATCATGAGTTCTGATGGCTTGTATTTTGTACACTTGGCCTATACGGATTCTTCTTTAACTTTTTTTTCTCAAAGCTTTGCTCATTAACATAACATGGTCAAGTTGGCAATTTTAGACAGGCAATGTTGAATCAGGAGGTATATGGAGTCAGTAAATAGGCGTTGGTCTTAAAGTAAGGGTCAACCGCTTGTGATGTAATGTTCTTAAAATTCGATTCGTGACTCTTTGACAGTATCTTGTTTAACCGTATTTATTGCAAATTTAAAAACAGCCTACATTCTGAAGTCAGATAGGGACAATTGTTTTGGTAAAGGAAGTTAAAACAATACAAATTAAGACAAGATATTGTTGTCATTAAATATGAGAGGTCATTTTGACATTGTAGGTTAATGAGCAAAAAATGATAATGCTTAAAACATGGAATCATAAGCGGTTACAGAAATGAATGACTAGGTCTTGAGGAAGATAATGTTTCTATATTAAGCGAAGACATACACTATGAATCAAATCACTGCATGCCTTTGAGGGTATATTTCTTTGTACTATACCATCTGCCCGTCTAATGCACATTTCTTGTAGTCTAGTAAAGTATGGTTCATTAGTTTATCCACCCAAACAAACAATATCTATATCAGGTTTTTAAACATTTTATCATGTTATAGTATGTAATAATAGCAATATATGCCTGTCACCTGGTGTAGATTACCTTTATGCACTGCCTGAGATGAACATTAAATGATACTTATGATAATTATTAGATTGTTGATATTACTTTGTCATTTTACGCCGCAAAGAGAAAAGTTCTCAGGGATAAAAATGCCGTAATTCGACTGTTTGAACTGTTGGCATCATATAAAAAAACGTTTCATTCTCCGTATAATCATAATAAAGACATTTTTGTTCAAAGGAAATCCTGATCTTTGAATGTTGATGAACACAAATTGTATTAGCCTTATACATCTTTCTATGAAGACATTCTAATCTCTGCGTTAGAGTATTTTTTTTAATGTTTGTATCCAACAAGCATAAAACAGCCCTAATTTTGCAAATTCTTCTTCCGGTCCTTTTTTGAAAAAAGCTCTTTGGTTCTAAGTAATGCTATCTGATCCTGTATATCTCCGTTAGTGTTAATTGCTATTTAATTTCTTATTTGATTGTGCATTACTTATTTAATAGTGCGAAGCTTCATTGAGTATGTTTGTTTAATTTCCTTGAAATCGGCTGTGACACTCATTTTTATGACACAGCTTATTACAAGATTATTGAAATGAACATGTTATTTGTATGATGTTTTTAAAGCGCTGTGTGAAGTCAACCTACGCCCACAGAACACAGAACGCCGCTAAGAAGTCTATAACGATTTTGACAGTTATCATTATAGGAAAGTATGGTTCATAAATCATCAAATAAAACAAACAATACTTATATCATTCTTTTAAACAATAACTCATGATACATTGTGTGATAATAGCAAAAGACGCCAGTACCCAACTATAGATAGCACTCTGCACTGCGTGAGGATGAACATTAATATGATGCTCTCTTATTATGATGGACAAAATTAAATAAATAATGTGTATCAATGTCGTAATTGTTATAATGTTTGTTTGATCTGTTCGTATAATATTACAAAACTACATTTCACTCAAAATATAATTATACCGAAGACATTGTTGCATGTAAAGGGTCATCTTGGCATTGTATTTTTTTGTAAGTAAAAACTTTGGGACAATTATGACATAGCGTAATACATCTTTTTGATGTAGACATTCCGATCCTAATGTTGGAGTAGGACAATCAGATGAAATTATCATATATCTTTTAGATATTTGTATTAGGTGAGCATAAAACAGCCTTATTTTGAGGATTATTCTTTCGGTTCATTGGGTGGATAGAGGCTCCTTGTGTTTACTCTGTGGTTCTGAACTATGTTTTCTGATTTTGGGATTATTCGCTTTTCTGTTTCAGTGTCAAATTTGCATTTGGTGTCTTGTTGATTGTGCTCTTCTGGTATGAGACTTGATTTGGTATGTTTATCTTATTTCTGCTTTTCATTTCACTTTAGCATTTTTTTATTGCCGGCTTCGTGTCTTCTATTTTACTGGTATTTTGTCCACGTCCTTCAACAACAATATTTGTTTTCTTCTATTCAAAGGTGGTAGTTGTCTAAACTTTGTTTTCTGTGCAATTTGGCACATATGGTTGAAAAGTGTTATTCAGTTATTTGACGATGTTTTTATGTTCATATAAGGAGAACATGCATTAGAAAGCCCCTAAGAGTTATTATCCTCGCCAACTAATTCCCCACTGTCCAATTTGTCCGATGATTAACAATGGCATGCGTGAGCGCAAAAGGGATCTTTCAAATCTGCATGTGAATATTAAGAATTTAACACACAATTTGGGGAGGCTGTCTGGATTGATAAAACTCTGCAAATATAATCGTCGATGTTCTTTACCATAAAATGCTTCTTTTGTTGGAGAATAATACGCAGATAATTTTGAAAGATAAACCTACACTGTAAACAACAGCTGAGATTTTACCTTTCGTAAAGCCATACATATTCTTGAATTCTAAAATACCTTGAAACAATGAGGAAGACAATAACAAAAATAACAAGTTATTTACTTTGAAAAACTGATAGGTGTTTTAATATAATGTAATCATATCCATTTCATAGCTGACTTGAAAGTTTGAAAGCTTGTTTTGTGAATAGGTATCAAAAACACATTCTCAAATTCCTTGCACGTGGCGGTGACACGGACTTTTATAACGTTACTAATTAATTACAAGTTCAATGAAATGATCATGCTATCCGTTATGTAGTTTGTAAGCGTTGTTTGAAGTCAACTAACGCCCACAAAACAAAATAAGCTAAGCAATCAATAAATATTGTGACAGTTTTCATGTTGAGGTATGACTATCTTTTAATATCACTTTGAATATAGTCTAGTAAAGTAAAGTTCATAGTTTATTAATAGTTCAACCCAAACAAAAAATATTTGTATCGGTCTTTTAAACAATACCTCATGTTATAGTGTGTGATTATAGCAAAAGACGCCAGTTATCCCACTGTTGAAAGCCTTTTGCATTGCATGAGGATGAACAATAATAGGACACTCTCTCATTATGATAAATGATACAAGGTGGCAATTTTACATATCAAAGAGAAAAGTTTTAAGGTGGTGAGGGGGGTACCATAATTGTTATGATATGTGTTACTCTCTATATAATTATAGCTTACTACATCTTTCTGATCTAGACATTTCAATGTTAATGTTGGAGTAGGACAATAAGATGAGATTATTTTATATCTTTTAAATGTTTGTATTCGTGAGCAAAAAAACAGCCCTTATTTTGAGGATTCTTCTTCCGGTTCATCAAGTGAAATAAGGTTTCTTGTAATTGTTCTGTGGTTCTGAGTTATATTTTTTTTAAATTTTGAATTATTTGCTTTGTCTTTTCCAGTTTCAATTTTGCATTTGATTTCTTCTTGATTATCCCTTTCTGTATCACGAAGTGAGGCTTGACTTGGTATGTGTATTCTATTTCTTATTTTCGTTTCACTTAAGTATTTTTTTTGTTGCAGGCTTTGTGTCCTCCATTTTGCTGGTATTTTTTCTACGTTCTTCAACGTCAATCTTTGTCTTTGTTTAATGTTGACATTTTCGTTTTCTTCTTTTCAAAGGTGGTCGTTGTCTTAACGTGTCTTTGTTTTCTATGAAATTTGACACACATGGTTAAAAACTAGTATTTAGTTGTTTGATTATGTTCTTGTATTCATTTCATGAAAACATGCATAATAAAACCCATAAGAGTTATTATCCCTACCACAAAATTCATCACCGCCCAATTCGTCCAATTATTAACAGTGGCTTTCGTGAGCGCAAAGGGGATATGTAAAATTTGCATGTGAATATTAAGAATTTAACACACAATTGGGAGCGGCTGTCTGGATTGATAGAAATCTACAAACATAATCTTCAAGGTTCTTTACATCACTTGAAACCCATAAAACGCTCCTTCTGTTGGAGAAGAATACGCAGAGGATTTAGAAAATCAATAAATCTACACTGTGAACAACATGTATATAATGAAGACAGCTGAGACAACCTGCTGTGAATCTACAGCATATATTTTACCTTCGTAAAACCGTTATATATTCTTGACATATCAAATATCAAGACATGTCCCTCTTGATACAATATGGAAGACAATTACAAACAACAAGCCATTTACTTTGACAACTGAAAGGTGTTTTTAATAGAATGTAATTATATCCATGACATAGCTGACTTGAAAGTTTAAAAGCTTCCTTTTTGAATATGTAACAAAAACACATGCTTAATTTTCTTGCAAGTGGCTGTGACAATGATTTTTATGTCGTAGCTAATGACAAGGTAATTGAAAAAAACAAGTTTTTCGATATGTTGTTATAAAGCGCCGTTCAAGTCACTTAGCAGTCAATTAAGATTGTGACAGTTATCATGTTGAGGTCTGGCTCACTTAAAACATCCAATTAGTCTAAAAAGTATGGTTCAAAGTTCATTAATAGTTCGACCCAAACAAACAATATTTATTTCAGACTTTTAAACAATACCTTATGCCATAGTGTGTGATAAAAGCAAAAGACGCCAGTATCCCACTGTATATAAACTTCTGCACTGAGTGATGATGAACATATGTATGATGCTCTCTATGATTATGATGTAAGCAATTGAATGAATTATCTAAGGTGGCAATTTTTACACCGCAAAGAAAAAAGTTCTTATGGCGGGATGAACATTGCAGTAATTGTTTGATCTGTTGGTATGAAATTACAAAAAAATACATTTCACTCAACATATTATTTTAACGGAGACGTTGTGGTCTTTGCGTGTAAAGGGACATTTTGGCCTTAAAATTGTTATCGAGCTAAAAAGTTTAGACAATTATGACATAGCTTTATACGTCTTTCTGATGTAGACATTCTCATTCGTGTTCGAGTATGATAATTAGATGAGATAATTATATATCTTTTTAATGTTTGTTTGGTGAGCATAAAAACAGGCTTCTCTTGGCGATTCTTCTTCCGATTCGTCGAGGGGAAGGAGGCTTCTTGTAATTGCTCTGTGTTATATTTTCTGATTTTTTTATTATTCGCTTTTTCTAATTCATTGTCCTTTGTGCATTTGATTTCTTCTTGATTGTGCTTTTCTGGAATGAGACTTAATTTGATATGTTTATTATATTTCTGTTTTTCATTTAACTTAAAAAAAAATTTTATTGCCGGCTTCGTGTCCTCCATTCAACTAGTATTTTGTCTACGTCCTTCAAAGTCAATCTTTGTCTTTATTTGATGATGACATTTTTTGTTTTCTTCTTTTCAAAGGTGGGCGTTGTCTAATTTTGCACATATGGTTAAAAAGTAGTATTCAGTTTTTTGAGGATGTTCTTATGTTCATATAAGGGAAACATGCATAAGAAAGCCCCTAAGAGTTATTATCCTTAATCAAATTATTCCGATGATTACCATTGACACGCGTGAGCGCAAAGGAGATCTGTAAAATGTGCATGTGAATATTAAGAATTGTACACACACTTGAAGGAAGCTGTCTAGATTGGTAAAACTCTACAAAAATAATCTTCACGGTTCTTTACATCACTTGAAAACCATTGGAAATCCTTTGGAGAATAATACGCACAGGATTTAGAAATATCGATAAATCTACACTGTGCACAACATGTAGATAATGGAGACAGCTGAGACAACCTGTTGTGAATATACAGCATATATTTAACCATTCGTAAAAACCGTAATATATTCTTGAAATTTTTAAGATCAAGTTTATTATTGTTAAGTAGGGTGCCTGAAGTGATAAAACGTTGAAAATGGACGGCGGCCATCTTGAATTCATGCTTTAACTAGAGTTGTTCAAGTACAATGTTCATATAAGAAAAACATACATAAGAAAGCCCATGAGTGTTATTATCCCTGCCGAAAATTCCCCACTGCCCAATTCCTCCGATGATTAAAAATGGCACGCGTAAGGGCAAAGGGATCTGTAAAATCTGCATGTGAATATTAAGGAATTTAAAACACAATGGGGCTGTCTGGCTTTATAAAATCTCTACAAAGAAAATGTTAACCCTTTTTTTCATCACTTAAAACCCATAACACGCTCATTTTTTTCAATGATAATACGCAGATATTTAAGAAATCTCAATAATTGTACACTGTACAAAACATATAGATAATGAAGACAGCTGAGACAGCTTATTGTGAAACAACAGTGTAGATTTTACCCTTTTAAAACCTTGATCTATCACATTTAAAGACATGTCCTTTTCTATAGAATGACAAAAATAATTACATAAATTATTATTTATCAAGCCGTTTACTTCTATGAAATGATACGTGTTTTAATAACATGTTATTATATCCCTTTCAAAGGTGAT
>JAUUEB010490540.1:0-10713 GCA_032362205.1 Clione limacina | reverse complement strand
AAAGGATGCAGCCATTAATAGTGAATGTCTTAGCACCAGGATGCGGAGCCGGGGAACCAGAGCCGTAAGGAATTTATGTGGAGCCTGAACGGGGAAATTATAAGCTTTGGGGCCATGCATCTTCCGTCACCATTACAACAGTATCCAATGTATAACGAAGTACTAGCCTAGGAATATATAACGAGGACTTCACTACGTTTATCGTTAGTCCACAGTGTGGAGAGTTATAATTGTTACGCTTATGATGTGGTGTTGGGGCAAGAAAATACCACCAAGTTCGAATAGTCCCCTTTTCACATCACACTACAGTAATAACTGTCTCATTACCTCTACGGTCTGCCCGGACCAATTTATTTTAGAATGGATAAGTCCTTGACATATGCTCCACCCTCCGTGGAAATAAAGGAAATGACCAAAGAGTACACGGACGGTACACAGGGCCTTTTAAATATAAATACATAAACGCTTTAATAGGTTGAAAGTTAATGGAAATGAACGAAATGCCCACAGAGTACACGAACGGTACACGGGGTCTGTTTTTTTCTTCTTTATATGCATACTATTCAATGAAAAAAAATGAAATAAACTTTAACAAATACTAAACTGAAAATACTTTATCTTTCACTTGATAAAAGCGCAGAATACATATGTTTGGCAAGAAAACTGATACCTACAATAACCTACTGATCCAATGGGGATTTATATCAGATGAAGCAATGGCACTAAGGGCTAGGAAAATGAAGCACTAAAAACGCAAAAACAAACGTCAAAAAAACCACACAAAAACACTACGAACGGTGCACAAAATAGCTGAGGCAGACAGCAAAATAAGAAGGCATAGTAAGATAAAAAAGGACAGATGAAGAAACAAATGAGGCCAGAAGCGCAACAAAACTCTAGGGTCCTGTAGTGTGTTGGCTGTCCGACGATTTGTTGTCGACAGACAGACATTTAGTTTAAAGATGTTACAGCGGCGATTGTTTGACAATTAACAAAGAACAATTAGCAAATCAAGTGATAAGGTAAATTAGTTTATAATAAGGAATATTTATGGAAGTATATAGCAAATAATCTATACTTCTAAACATTAGAATATTTAACCAAAAAAATATCTTTTACGTTACCGTGTAAATGAACAGACACACAGACAGACCAGAGGTAAATATATAACTCTCAAGATAAAATTGTAGTCGTGGAATAATCCACATTTTTATTGTGAAAATGTGCCTTAAGAATAACCCAATCTTGATTGTAACACTGTGCATGAAGATAAATGACAGTTCGGAAACTGAATAATCAAATCTGTATTGTGAAAATGTGCATGAATAGTAATAAAATGTGTATTGTAACACTGTGCATGAAGATAAGTGCACATTTTTAAAGATCATCAAGTTCAAATATTTTGTAACGCTGTGCATGAATTTAAATGACAGTAAATAATTCAGTGTGTATTGTAACACTTCGTCGTTTCGGTGTTACCCGACTTTCTTTAACAATTAGCCTCACAGAAAAAGAAGAAGAACAAAGAAGTCAAAGACCGATTCCACTATACTATTTCCAATGCATAAATACTATTATAAAAAAACTGTGGAAAAACCCAGGCGCTTCGCGCCATTATCCCATCGTTTTAATAATCTGGATACGCACCTGCATTGGACCAAATAAAAACCCAATGAGTGGTGTCTTTGTATAACAACTTACATGTTGAACAGACTGTGTTCGTTCGCATGTCGCGCGTACTTCTGGGAATATCTCGGAGTGCGCTTCCTGGGCGGAAGTTATCGGAATAGTGAGTAATATGGCGATTTATAGTTTCTTGCAATATATAGTAAATACGTAACATCTTAATAAAAAAAATCGTACAATGTACCAATTCACACCAAAAGCATACGAAGTAACACTTTGATATGTAAGTTATCACGTGTTAAAAGCTCAGCCACATCCGACAACGGACATCTGTGGAAATCATCACGCAAGCAAGCAAGAATACATACATACAATTCGATGTATATTGTTATATATTGTGCATGCAAATGAAGTTAATAATTCAATTTTAATTGTTAAACTTTGCATGAATATAAATAGATAAATATCAAAACACAAAAAACAGCGAGTAAACTAAATTTTTCATTTCTAAAACTATCATAGCTTTTGACAAAATGCGTTTTTTTTTCTCATTTGTTACTACATATCATAAAGGAAATAACTTAAGTCGTGAATGATGTGTTTTGTCATATTTTACTTCGATTCATTTTTTTGAATTGTGATAAGTAGACTGCCTTAATGTTGCAAATGTTCAAATCTAAGTCTATCTATCATTATATATTTCTATGATTTGTATTTTAAAAGCACATATAAAGAGTTATAATCAGTAGACAAATTTTGACTTTTTACTATAGCGTTTTAAACATAATTCTGTCAAAGCTGTGTCAGAAAAAAGGCAAAAGAAAGTTTACTTAACGATATTAACGTGATCTTGCAAATAAACTAAACAATTGTAAGAGGTGAGGGATAATTATGTACTCAGAACATCAAGTTACACTTCGAGGAGAAAAATAAAAGAAACACATATGACCAGTCTACTTAAAAGTAGGAACAACGAATGGATACGATCATCCAAGCATCAAATTCAATTTGTATGTGCTTTCACTATATTGTAGAGCCAATTGGTTAGGGTCAGAGCATCACTGATAACAAATGGACCAAACACTACACTGAGACTCAAAATGGCGACCACACCTGCTGCTTGACTCGACTTCCGCTCATCTGGTGCTGACGTTTTAGTGCGTACAGTTGATGACAAACTCGACGTCTCCACTTTCAGTTCTTTTGTGATCTGCTCCACAGCTTTTTCTAGACTTGCCTCATCACGAGCGGGGGGTTCTCGACATTCACAAGGGCAACTTTCAAACTCATCGTCAGGATCTAGACGTGAGAAAAAGATCGTTTTCAGTTGCATGATTTTTCTGATAAAACAAGTTATTACATTTATCATAATTTCTTTTTTAAGCTTTCCTTATAATATATCAAAGTTGTAATCTGTGGACTAAATGTCTTGACTCTATTACCAACAGGGTAGCCATATTTAAAAATAATGTCTCTTGATAGCCATAACGAAAATGTTTATTCTCAGTTTAATACCATTGCATATACGTTTTCACTAAATCGGCTGCAGTTTGTGAAGAGCATATCGAGTTTTACATAATGACATTAAATAGCTGACAAAGTAAAAAGACGAAAGCGGCCACGTGGAAGATATAGATACAATAAACAGATGAATAGACCAGTGGACTTGCAGTATGAGTGAACATTGCAAATGTTTTATTCACAACTGTAAAGATTTGATGAACATGTCACTTCGACATTGAGAAACGATATAACACCAACCAGTAAACAGGTTACATCATGACAAACCAACAAAAATGTGTTTTATTTTTGTCGTTGAGTGAATGAAATTGATAATAATAAATTGATATTGTAATTATTCATACTTAAGAGCTAATAATATGAAAATCTTAGCAATTTACCATCACGAGGTTTCTGACAGACATAGAAGTAATCACGGGAACAAAATAAGTCGTTCCATGTGCCTTCAGATTTCATGACAACACAATTTTGTGTTTGATAATTGTTCGGTTGACCTGGACATGAGATAGCAAAGATTTGTTGATATGTTTGAATAAAGTAAAAAAGTACAATAATTATGGTTTATATTTAGTATACAACAATAAGATAGTAAGATAAATAATTGTTTCCCTGAATGCGTTTTTATGTTCCTCGGGAAAATCTGGCGCAATTATTTTAAAGATATGACGAGTCTTTACTCTGTAGCGCCAAGTAAAAATAGGATGAAAATAGTTTTCAAGATATAACCGACAATTACTAATGGCGACACAAGGGCTATAACGCATAACCTCTCAGGTGAGAGTCAAGTACACTCATCTTTAGACCATTGCGATAATAACAATACTGACAGTTTGTTAAATACTAGTTTAGCGGTTTTATCCGACGTTTACCTAGGATTAGAATACACGTTTTTGTCTCCCTGGTCAATATGATATAAAATCTTATGGTTACCATTCGTTAACAAAGGTTTGATTTTGATAAACGTAGATTTAAATACGCTTGTTTTAAATACATTGTAGTTTCCACATGTGAAGATTAGTGAATATAAACAATCTAGAGTCGATACTCCAAATATCGCTCAGCCCAGGGCTTCGCACATCCGTCACCTAGTTTGCTTTTTTACGCAAATTGTCCAGTATTTGAGAGATATCTAAGGTTTTTCTGTCTACATTAACATAGTAATCTTCCATGTTAGTCAAACCAAACGGTCCAAGACGTCATTGTGTGCTCTCATTGAAGAGGTAAACTTAGATTGTTTTTTAATCACTTATTATTTGCCATTTAGTTACTTATCAAAAAACTTGTTGGTTAGTAAGCGTTATTATGCCATAGTAACTTTTTTATCTACATTAGCTATTTCTAAAATGATATAAAGTGAACAAGCAAGCAAATAAATATTATTATATATATATATATTAAAGTTTTTGTGTTTAAAGGCAATCTCGCACATGTGCGTGGACCTGACAACTTTTGACTGGAGATTCGTTTGCTTGTTTTTGTTTAAATGTCATTAGAACGACCTGATTTTTTAATAAGAAAAAGAGTGTCATTTAAAAACGGCCTGACTTTAGGCAATTGCCTGCTTTAAAAATACATGATTAAGAATTCATATGTGCGTTGTTATGATTTTACTACAGGATTAAGTTATTTGTGTGAAATATAGGTCCAGCTAAGCTATTTATGACATAACCACTCGCCTTTATGCCAGTTCTTCCAGTTGCCCAAAGGCTCCCCATCCAACCAAATAAACTTTGTATTGTTTTCTTTGTCATATAGACCAATCCAAGTGTTCATTTTGGATGACCTGGATAGAAAGTTAAAATCAATTGATATTATTTATTTATCTATCAATCATTTTTATTTCATTCCATCAATCAAATAATTCTATATTCAATCACTAACTTGTCTAACAATTCATTGAACTATAAATCAATGTACTTATCTTTTTAAAAATGCATTCAAAAATCTATGATTCCGTTTTGAAATGATCCACCAAACAATGAGAAATGCTCTGAATATACAGACCTTGTAAATAAAACACAAATTTACGATATAACTGTCAAATGTAACCTACTTCCTAACTTCGATTACTTTCTTGTTCTCCTGTTCAGATTTAGGCATGACGAGTATAGCCTTGATATCTCTACAGCTTGAAATAGCGGTGGTGTAGTTGACTGCCTCTGTGAAATGTCCATAACAAGTGTCTGTGTCTGATAAATAGATCCAACCATTTGGGCAGCCTGGAACAGAAGAGTACTTTGGTCAATAATATTCATAGAAATAGATAATTTAAATAGTCTTTCATTGATATACTCATAAAAGGTTACCATCACACATATTGAACCGAATGCATCTCAATTGATCAAAAAAAAATGGTTAAAAATATTAATAAAATTATCACAAATATTCAAATTTATTGTCTTAAAACTCATCACATAGCCTATGAGCTTTCTGAACTTCCCTTGGAATATTTGATTAATTCTGAAATCCAAATGATTAAAAAATAATTAACATGCTTTATGTGGTGACTTATCTAAGTTGATGAAATTCGTTACGGTTTTCTTCCGTGTATGCAATAAGTGAAAATAGGAAAACAATTAAAAAATACACTTTGAAATGAATATTTTTCAAACTGAGTATAAAGCTGCTAAGAGTCAAAACAAATTTATGCTCAAGTGCTTAGTGAAACCACAATGTTTGACATCGTAGTTGAGAATTGAAACACATTTGATGAAGAAACCACAAGGATTTTATGGATACTAAACTTGGTTGGGGTCGGTGATAAAACGTTATATAAGTTTTCTAGAAAGGATCACGACGTCTTTCTATTCCCTCCGAAGGAGTGCTGATGTGTTATTTCTCAATATTGTTATAAAATATTTATATAGGCGATAGTCTTCAAAAAGTAAAACAATAAAGTATAGCAAAAAAAATGTGTTCTAGTTATCTACAGATACCTTCATTATTAGTTTCAGGTGTTGGACTAGGCGTTGGTGTAGTTATCGGACCATCTGATGACGTAATGTTGGTAGTACTTCCGACAGTTGTTGTGCCGTCAAAAGCTGGTTGGCAAAATATAGATAATGTAATTCAATGGGAGATATATCTCACACAAGTATAGTTATTTTCTTTGCGGTAAGATAATTAGTTTTGATATTGATGACAGCATTTTTCTTTATCAGTTTCACGTGGATTATGAAATTCAGTAAAATCCCTACGTTATAATTGACGATTAGCAAGCCAAATTGATTGAATCGGTCGGTTATTTTTGAATATCCATTCTTTGCCTAAACTCTTTGTCCTTTTCTTCTGATGGTATTTTACATACCTATTTCAGCCTTAATAAATGTTTCAATAAGACCGAGGTCAGATAGTTTGTAGAGATGGCCTAAATAACTTAACGGATCTTTTAGGAGTAAAACTCAACATGATAAGTCATGACAAAAAACCCGCGTTTCACCATCGGGAATCGAACCCGGGATATGTTCGCCGTAAGCAGACGCGCTCACGCTTGAGCTACAGATTATAATTCAGTAACAATTGCAGAGGATTACCGATATGTTGGATTACTTGAATTGATGACCACATAGTACCTTGGTCGGGTTAGTTTGGAAAACGCAAAATTGTGAAAACAGCAGGATTATTCGTTATTTTGACAAACACGGACTTGAAACATTTACAATAATTCGATTTAAAGTCTGTTTACAAGATGAAATTGGAGTAAAACTGGGTCAAATATGTATTTATTTGTAAATGTTTGGATCAATTCAAATACATATTTTGTCAAAGTTTCATTGAACACTTTTTCTATTGCATGTACCTGATGAAATATTGGTAGTTAAAAGTTTGCTTTTGGAACACACAAAAGAAGGAAATTGACAGTTTTTTTTGCTGATCAACTTTGCAATGAAAATTCACCAGAAAAGAAATCATCATATAGTTTGTTGGGACGTACTTGTTACAATATGTTTTTTTGTTTGGTGTAAATTCCTTTTAAGTTAAATTTCCAATTGTCGAATAAAGCAGCGTAATGCAGTTTTTGAACTATTCGCTTTTATTGCTTTTTTGTTCTTTCTTTTTTGGCTCTCTTTGTCTTATCATAACTCATTCAACAATAAAATGTAGATTTAAAAAGCAGTTTACACACAACAAAACGACATATCATAACAAATGCGATGCAAAAACCTAGATGATAATTTTTTTGTATAGTTAATTTTTTATTTTATATCAAAGTTGTACAAAATAAGATCACTTATATGGTTAATATATAAAGTTTACTAGTTTCTAATAAAATAGTATAGCATGATTATAAATTGAAGGTTTATTTCTTAGCAATATGGTAAATGTAAAATTTTACAAAAAAGACATTCCCTTTCGTTCAACACAATTCAAACTAGAAACATGAGTACTCAGATAGAGTACACCATGTTAAATTCCTGCTTGGATTGCAATCAAGAATACGCTTTAAACGATTCATTAAGGATCGTGTGTTGCGCGGCGCAATAGAACACAATACACTGTCCCGCGCGATAAAGTTTCGCACCAGCGATATTGAAAGCCGGGCGGCAAGACGGAAGAACAGATCTTGCTGGAATGAAATAGGCGTCTTCATCCTGTTGAATTACAACATCGTACACGATTTGAAGTCAATCAGTGGTATATTTCTTGAGTTATCGTGGCCACATACACACACAGACACATGGACATTACATTATATATGAGTCACCGAAATACAGAGGTGGTATTGTGATTTTAAAGTTATGAGATATGTTTCTGTTAGTAACAAAAGGAAAGCGGAGACCCACACCCACCCGGTGAGAAGCGTTGAAACCTTGACTTTGTGCGGCAGTAGGTGCAAGATACACCAAATAAATCAGTTCGATGCCATAGCACTGAGCTATTCATAAAATCTTAATAGATGATTTAAAATACAAGGCATTTAATTTTTCCTATACATCAAGGAATCATCGGAAAGAATGCTGATTAATGGGTAACCATGTGCCATTTGCATTTGGTTTGGCAAGTTTTACCAGGAGGACGGTGCATTTTTAAGAATGGTGTGGTTCAATTATATTGCTCACTTTAACCTTTTTAGCTATGTGAATTCAAGAACGTATTAGGGGCGTAATATACAATATGAAGTCATAAACAAAAATTGAAATTAAATGTCAAAAATTTAAAACATGGATTGTACAAGGCTTTTTGTTCGACAAATATAAAGTTTTTTCCCTCGGACGGACAGCATATATAACACATCCTCTAAAAGGTGGACTCCTTTCATTCCACATATTGTATGGCAAAACAGTGTTCAATAAAAATTGTTCAAAATGTTAACTAAATATACAGCAAAACTTCACTGATTTGTGTTGAATAGTTTCTGAGCTAAACTGATTTATTTGGAGGTAAACTATTATTGACAGCTGGTAAAATTCATCTTGAATTAACATTGATGTCTTAATTGATATCAAAGGGAAGATTGTGTGTGCCAATAGACCTGTACCTGTAGTAGAGTCCTGTATCCATTTTGATGTACGGGCGGTTTTTCACTTGGAATGGGTTGGTAGGTACCTATTGGTTAAAAATCACCGAGTTGCTTTGATTCCCTACAGGTCATTTTCATACAGGGAGGTCAAATAGGGTCAAATAGGGTTCTCTAATGTTTGTTTCAAGTTATCGTTCAAACATACTTTTGTTGGTACTCAAATGGAATGTCTTGACAAGACAAATTGAATGGGACATGTCTTAGTGTTAGTCGGTATTCAAATTAGAAAATATTGAGGCCGAAAGATCATATGCTACCACGTCATATTTTTGTGAAATATTCGTGAAATACATGTAAAGGTAATGTTGTTGGTACTTAAATTGAAGGTAATTGAAAGACAAATCAAATGACAAATGTTTTATATTAGCCGGCTTTGTTCTCAGTTATACAATTGTGTGACAAAGTATATGACTATATGAAGAAAATTTTCATTTTGCATTTCATTAGAGTCACAGCTTTTTAATACCTTATGATACAGACATATTTTGACAAGGATTTGTTTACTTTCAATGTCAAAAAGAAAGAAATGTATAACAGCAGACCGGTAACCACAACGTTGAGTGTCACATTTTCCCGTACATTTGCATACAGTTAATAATTGAAATGGCAATGGTTTGAGTCCTTTTGACGGCAACAGTGTGTCAAATATTTTCTCCCATCCGTGAATAGTACTTCATTCCTGTATTCATCCTGAAATTAAGAAAGCAACGTAGCCGCTTTATTCACCAAAAAGCACCTCGCTTTATATGGTTCCTCATCACGCTGCTATTAGGAGGAAGTGAATCAATACCACAACATGCATATGTACACGCTTCTCTCCTAAGTTCATCAAATGAATCAGCACGTGTATATGATCGAGCACCACACCACACCCGTACTAGGTATTTTGACCTAAATTTGGGTACTTGATATCGGCATCTGACGCAATTTCGACATAAAATTAACTACGAAGTATGTTTTAATAGACGAATCTCTGTTCCATTCTGTTGTAAATAAACCTATGCTCTATTTCATGAAGCAATTGCGACTTCTGCACGTGTGCAAGAAGATCTCCATCAAAGATGGGAGAAGCCATGAAAACGTTGTGTGACAAAATCTCTGTAGGCTTATTCCGCGATCCCTCGCAATGTTCTTTTTTCGTTGAGCTTTTGCAATAGCCTTTTATGACACAGTAACCTTTTCAGTTTCAATCTTGTTTCATCATGAAACGCTGACAGTTTTCTTTTCCTAATGTTTGTACTCAGCTTGTTGGTCCTATCAATGTAAACATCTTGCCTATGTGCTTTGTAAGAGCAGTCACCATTCCTAAAACAGTTCAGTAGTCTTTGCACCACAGAATATTGTGAAGTGGAATAGAAACTGACACATCCATGGCTATAGAGAATGGGTTTTAACACTATTTGACATAGTCAAGGAGCTTTGTCACGTTTTTGTTTAAAATACTGCGGTTAGATTAACTTAAAGTATGTCGAAGATGAGCCTTGGTGTGTTCTGTCGATTGGTTAGCGGTGAGAAGGTCTAACAGACTTGGTGATGTTTCCAATCTCATTGAAAAGGAGCTCAAACTCTGCCAAAGCTGCAACGTTTCTATAAGCTCCTACCACCTAGTGGCCCCCGGGGGATTTTGACACACGTTGAATGGTTTGCTCGATCTTCATACCACCACTCACAGCACAAAACCAGCCTTCCCTATTCTGAACAACCCATTGTCCTGCTGAAAATTGCCTAAAGAGATCAGGGTGTGTGTTCTCATATACTTTGATTTGTTCGAGGTAATAAGACCCGTATCGCAGATAATTTATGCAATCAGGCTCTGCGAAAACGGGCATTGAATCCTCAATTAAAGCCACATGGAGATCCCAGTTGCCCTCGCTGTCTGCTGCTATGACATTTTTCACAATGCTTACCAGTTTCAGAAGAAGAATCGCAGTATAGACTTTGCTTCCTATTCTTTTAAAAATCGATTAATATCTATGGAATCGTATTCCTCGGGACACCGTTTATTTTGGGCTAAAGTTATTTGCAACTCAGCGACTTTTGTCAAT
>JAUUEB010490529.1:0-10713 GCA_032362205.1 Clione limacina | reverse complement strand
TCCCCTTTGATTTAAAAAAATAGCAAAAAATGTTTTCAAAATGTGGAATTTTGGACTTGAAGTGGAAAAAGCGGAAGCTGGATATCCCTATTTGGTTGGAAAATACATTATTTCTACAGAACTCAAGCTAGCAACACCTTTAGATGTCCAAGAAGCTTTTCTTTACAATTTCTAATACCATACCCCCTAGTGACTGCTTTCTTCCACATATTATGCCCATTTTCAAGTCTAATTTCCCCCGAATTGTCCCAACTCACCAAATCCTCTGTAGGCGGTCAAGTTCGTTGCCTGCAATAAAGTTAAACGCCATCTTGTAACTAAACACACCGAAAAGAAAATGGAATGCCAGGTATTTGAGGTCAGACAAAAATTTTTGGGAGTATTTTACTATTTGTTTCCATTTAACATTTCTGCTCCTACACTCTCAAAAACATAACTTGAGCCAAAAAAGTTACCTAGCATCATAACTAGTCAAAATACCTAAAATCTAAAAATAATTTGAAAATGCGTTATGTAATGAAATTTTTTGCTATGACAACTCTTGTAAACCCTACACCGGAATTTAAAATTTATTCCCAAAAAAGACCAAAACAAAATAATTTTTTTTAAATCAACAAACAATCTCAAAATAAATTGTAACATTGTTTCATATACCTCAGGGGTCCTAGAATCACACACAATGATTTATCCATAGGTCACATTGAACCCTTTAACCCTAGGAAGCGAGTTCTGGGTGGCAAACAAATTTTGTTTTATTTCCTTTTTCCCCTCAAAAAGTGACAGTTTTGTCTGACCTTTACCGCTCTTCGTTCAAAATAAGAAAGATGTGGTCAAGTCATTGTACTAAGACTGGTCTGGTGTTGTTTGGAATAAGAACTGAAAACGAGTTGGTGCGGTTACCTCCGAGATAAAAAGAAGGATAGGATCGTTTTATGTCATTCATGCATGAAGCATTGGAAATATTTAATAACAAAATTGAACATTAAAACAGAATGTGATAACTATAGTTGCTATTTACATTTCAAAATTCATCTTATCAATCTTAAGTTCTGAAACCCATATTTTGGCTACTAGGTACTGTGCTAAAAATATAGATACGTCTACGCTGTGAGACGATTTTGAAATTGACACTTGGAACAGTTATCTGAATGTGCCTCCCTTAGTTATGCCAAAATGTATTACAAGCACATAATATATAAAAGATAGTCATTAACAGAACCTTTTCATTTTGTTGTTGGTTAATTAATGGCTTTTTTCCAATGTAGGTCCCCAGAAGAAGAAAAACACCTACAAAGGATTCATTTCTCAAGAATATGAATTTGGTAATCGATATAATGACATTATGATTATATTATCTATGATTATGAAGACTGATGATACTGAATCTCATGTCGAACTATCATTGGTAAAACATTTTCCTTTTCTTATTCATGAAATAAGAAGCAAAATGCACACGCGCGGAGGGAAAATTCTAAGTAGAAGCAGTCTTCTGTAGTCCCTTATCTGTGGTTCCAAAGCCAATCTTCCTTTAATAAAAAGTGAGAAATAGTTAGGTCATGACCCTGTCACCAATTAAAACCACCAAGGCTTAATGAACTCCCATACAATGCTATTTGCTTTTCCCAAGGGTAAAGCCCTATAGTGAATAAACGTGTTGTTGATTGCCTCCGTCCCCGACAGTAATGACGATTGTTCTCAAAATATCATTAGCGCACTCGAGGTTTAATTAGTGCATTATCCTTGGACCGAAAATACTCAACAGAATGAGACAAGTTTTTGAGTCGAAGTTTATAAACCATTGAAATCGCTATTTGATACCATAAGATATGAAACTTCATTCACAAAATACAACGTTTAAGATGTTAATAAATTATATGTTCTTCAAATCCGTAACTTATATGTATTTTGAATGGGATGATATTGTTTCATTTACACTCATTACCTCTAAGATAATTATTTTATTATAGTATTGTTTATTCGAACTCGTGATGCAATAAAAATCGTATCAAAAGACAAGCAGACTGTATTACTTATAAATTTCAATAGCAATAAAAGGTCATGAGTCATAGCTAAGATGGAAGATAATAAGAGGGAAAAACTCACGTACAACAAAAATTGACCTGTTGACATTGTCAGGCAACATCATCGTTACAGCGTGTTTGTGATATCTTTTAGAAATATGTATCTAGAATACTGTTCTTCTATAATTTATAACTTTATATTATTATCATGCAGTTTTTTTCTGATAATGTATTGACCACAGTTAATGCTGGTACCTACTTGATTTTCCAAACCAATAAAGACGTCCTCAGCGCTTAAGAAATAAAGGATGGATTATCAATTATTCTAGAGAAAAATTTCTCCTCTAATTGATAACATAGAAATACCAGCATACAGATAATGTTATGACCACAGTTAATGCTGATCCCTAAATGACCTACAAAATCAATATAAACGTCCTCAGCACACGGATCCAGACCACAAGGCATATCTGTCGTTGTTAACAGTCAACATTATTGGGAGCTGGCAGATTAATGACATAAACATACCATCGCACTGGTCTCCTGAAAGACCTATTGGGCCAAGTCTCCAATCCACAATGATCATAACTCATTGAACCTGAATGACCCTTTTTGATAACCGTGTTTGGCTCTAACTTTCTCTTATCCCTGGCGTCTCATTTTATTTGTGGTCGTTCTCACAAGTCGATATAACCAATTTAGTTGGCTTCTTTAGAGGAAGTTGTAGCCTTTATGTTTCCAATGTTTACATGGTCAGCGCTCACGTTGACTACAAATATTTGAGAGACGAAAACCAAACACTGAGATAGACACTGGCAAAGATCAAAGCTGTAAGGCATGTTTGTATTGGTTGATGATCCTGCCTGGCTACTACAGCAAAAGCTATGAGTAATACGTTGGCTTAAGAAAGCATTTGTTCAATCAACTAATCTAAGGCGTACATTTTCAAAGGAGGGTCATTTTTGTCATGATTGATTATGCTTTGATTGGATATGGTCTTTATAATAATTCACGTTGCCCAATAACGTGATCTACAAAATGGTATATTCTAACACAAGGCTATGAGCAATCTGCAGTAGAACTTCCTACACCTTGACTCCAACCATACACACTCCTTCCTTACAACCCCCTTCCGACCATAATCCATAATCACCGACAATTAAATTAAATACAATTTTATTGACCCAGAATGTTGGTTAACAAAAATATGGGCAAACGAAAAATAAAAATGTGATTAAACAACGCAAAACAAAAGATATGTATAGGGGTGGCCAAAACTCCTGCACCCCCTTTGCCAATTCTTTATTAATTGTTAAACTGTAATATATTTGGCACTTTTAATACTTTATATATCTTGTATATTATACTGTTTACAGAATCAAAATATATTGATTACAAAGGACGTGGGAAAACAAATCATCGAGGGTACTGTTGTCAGGTTTTACCTCAAAACAACATATTACCTTGAACGTCAGTAGCCGTAATTTCCTACAATCCCCTGCCATTATTTGTTATTTGTATACAGAACAAGTAGTTAATCTTATATATTATACCGTTTGAAGATTCAAATATCTTGATAATCAAGGGCGTGGCACAACGAATCATTGCGGGTACGGTTATCTTTTCTTTATTCAAAAAGCTGTGATAGTATCCCTTTTGTATTGTTCTGTTTCTCGAAGAAAAATCACGTAATCAGGACTCTGTAACCAAATTCAACGAAAACAGATATGACTTGCTATGTATACCAAACCTCGTAGCAATACAACGAGTACTAATGCATAAACAAAAGGGATAGAGACCTTTGAACATGGACATGATTTGCTTTAATTCCGTTCAAGATATTACGTTTTTTCATTGTAAAACCCGCCAACAGTACCCCCTGTGTCTAGTCCCACAACGCCCCTAATAATCAAGACATTTTGATTCTGTAAACGGTTAAATATACCTGAGATATGAATTATAAAGTATCGTATATAGTAATTTATGTCACGTGACCCACTATGCCTCACGCGACTGTACCTTGGCGAGTCAGCGGCAGCCATATTTAGAGTTTCAGGGAATGAACACGATGAATTTACTCCACTCTTTAGCCATATAGAAAAAAATGATTACAGTTGATATCAAAGAAAATGCCGTCATAAGAATATGATTTCACTGTCAAGAATGCTTCATCGGGATTGTGCATCGTTCTTTGAAGTCAATCATTATTTCTCAAACCTGTTGAGAGAAAATCAAAACTTATGTTAACATAATACAAAGTTCAAGACTGCACGTATAACTGCCCAATGGAGGCTAAATATAACTCCTTGTTTTGAGGGTCATGATGTGTTATTGCAAATGTTTCATTATGACCCAATGTGTTTCACACAATTGACATTCTGTCTCTTTCACAGACAAGTTCTACGTTGTCATCTAGGTTGAAATGTTATGTATAACCAAAAATACAAGAAACTAACGCATCTCATATCTATGTGATGCAACTGCCACATGTTTCTATTCTATGCTCGGGAGCGTACCGATGTGTCCCCGTACCGATGTGTCTCCGTACCGATGTTTCCCCGTACCGATGTAGTTTTACACATGTATGCACACCGAAACACATGAAGACACAGTTGTACACATGTAGGCAAAGCTTTACACATGTAGACACATTTTTACACATGTTTGTACAGCTTTACACATGTAGACATACATAAATACACATACACACAATTTTACACATATAGACATAGCCTTACACATAGAGACACAGTTTTACACATATATAGACATATGTACAGGGACACATAGGTACGGGGACACGTAGGGATCCACCCTTATGCTCAAGCAATAGGTAAACTTTCAAACAAGTGTTTGTGTTCATGAAATGACCGAAGCGAAGGTTTTCTTTGTTACATGATGACCCTGAGAAAGGCACTTTAACTTACCAAATAATTGATTGTGCCTTGTATCTATGTTTATTATTTATAATCACCGTATGTGTTACTGGTAGCAGAATGTTAACTCGCATATGCTACATATTTCGCATACAAAGTATATGTTTTATAAAGATGTCATAAAGGTTGCTAGAGCAATCGCTATCAGGATGTCTGGAGGAGACAAAATACGTTAAAAACATTCTTGAAAAAAAGAATGAACTAAAAAACATCGGCAAACTTAAGTTTCACCAAAACTTCTTCTTATTTTTTATATTTTGAAAACACTGTTGATACAACATTTGACCTTATAAATGGTAAAACGGATTTCCATGTCATTCCATACACTTAAGATGTCTAGACGAGAGAAATGCCAAAATCAATGAGTACCGAGAAACTTGCATAATCTAATTTGAATGACGTTCAAAGTCTGGTGTCAGCTTTTAAAAACTTTATAACCTAAATAGACGACAAAATAAGGAGTACGGAAATGTAGGAAAGCGAATGCGATACAAATATAGAAATAATCAAATTGTGACACACAGACATAGAGACATACAAAGATGTTGGGATAGCATCTGTGATATACATTTATATATAGAGAGAAAAAAAGACAGGTTGATACATACCGAAAGTAATATAAAACAAGAAACTTCTTGAGGCAAAAAACATTCTTTAACAATCAATGCAATCACACTGTCAAGTAGGAAACGATCTTTCTTTGGAAACGACTTTCCCTACTTAGTGAGACTCGAATCGTGAGGTAATCAAATGTCGTGTCATTAATTAGTTCTAGGGCGGTTACTAACAACTCTGAATGACTGTAGAGGATGTTAAATTATTAAAGATTCTCGTATTTTTTTTATCACCAACTAGAAAAAAATGAGTACCCGAAAATCATAAAAGGTTTATAACTCTGTCATTAAAAAACATAGATAACTGCATTTAGGGACCCATGAATTACGCCCCTGTGCAAGATTTCAGATTTCAATCTTTGACTATGGGACCACAGTGTGTTTGCAAAAAATAACAAAACCATATAGCAAACTATTCAAAGGGACCATAACTATGTTTTTAAATTGATTATTCAAACAATTGTGAAAGCTGATTTTAGATATTCACTAGAAGAGCCTTTTTGCAAGATTTCAGATTCTTAACTCTCAAGAGGTGACAAATTAACTAAAAAAACTAAAAAAGGCCATAACTGGGTGATTTTTCACAAACATTTCTGGTTTAAAATAGCAGAAAGTTCATACCTCTACCATACTTTAAAAAATAAAAGCGATCCAAGCAAAGTTACTTAAGTTATCGCGTAAACAGACAGACAGACACAGACAGACAGACAAGAAGAAAATATACCACTGCACAATATAATTAGGCGTGGAATAAGATTGCTTTGATTAGGTACATCTTGGACTCATATGATTTTGAAATTTTTTGCCACATTTTTACTTTCACATATCTATTCATTTAAGATGACAAAGAGAAGAGCAACATTTCAAATATATTATTGCAAATTCAACCGTGGAGGGAACACATTTTGACATGGGTTGTGATTAAGTTTTTACCAAAATGTTTGTTTAATATCTTACTATCGCTCTTAGCCATGAGGATGTGAACTGTTTTCATTTGGTACTACTTAAAGACATGCGCATGTGTTTTTCACCAATACTTTGACTACCATCCGACTTTGTTTTCAACTACAAATAGTAAAATATAAATTGTTACTATTTACATATTTTGTTTTGGTTGCCGACTTTTATTCCTTCAATTTCTAAACAGTAACTGATCATTGTTGGTCAAATATAGCACAAGGGACAAAAGTTCATCTATCTCCGAAATACTGGATACCTTATTCGACCCTCCTCTGCACGCTTAAAAACCATTTGGTTCATTTGATTTAACGTATAGTGGTATCTTCTTATTATCATGGAGCTAGGAAAATTAAAAACGAAGGTTCTACACTATACACGTTTTTTTCTAGGAAGTTTTAGATCGACAAGTGATATTTTTTTATAGTTTCATTTGTTGCGGATCGTGTAGTGATATATTTTTTGTTGTTCCCGGCTCTTTTCTATCTTTTTTGACCCCGTCTGGTTAGCAACAACGTGCATTGACAAGTGGTTTTACAGTTAATGTTTTTGTGAGTTTCTTGCTTTCTTTTCTTTCATACAGACATATAGTTTTAACATGCATTATGATTTATTGTGTTATGCATTGTTAGATATTAGTTCCTACATCCTAGGCTCCTTAAAGCTATGCATTAGAACCTTGTTGTTTTAAGCATATGCTTTGAGTCACAAGGATAAGAGCACTCCCACAATACCACTCCCTAAGGGAATCAACTTTATCGTCACCAAATGTTTCAAAAGGGTGCGCCAAGTATCTGATTATGGTGACATTGTTAATAGTTATGCCTATCCTAATTGGCCGATAGTGACAAGAGGAAAAGTAAAGAGCAAGGATTGTTACATTTAGCAAGTGTGGTGTTTACAACGTCATCATTGCTTTTATCTTATGGGATGATTGCTATGATTTTCAAAATGAAATTAAAAGTTATCACTGTTAAATCTAACAAAATTGGTATCACGTTTGAACAAATGTTATTCATGTGATTTGATTTAATTGATTGATAAAACTTATTTTAAGCAACATTCTCATGTGTTTGTTAATTAATTTTTTATTTCATTTATTTCGTGAGCTATTTTCCATGACCCTTAATCCCCGACCCGGTACAAAACAATTTACACATTTTATTGTCTCATCCCGTCTCGGACCCTCCCTGATCAAGGGCCTTGGTTATAGATCACATTCCATACGACAATTGAAATCATATATATATATATATATATATATGTTATAAGAAGCTAGAATGAAATTTTTTTTAAATCAGTATATTCCTTTTTGTCTTTCTGGACAATAACCATCGTCCCCCAATTCCCGATTGGAAACAAAAACAATTTACAAAAGCAGGAACAAAAAGAAATATTGTCCGGTTTCTTCACGGGGGGGGGAAGCCAATTGAAGGCCGATGATTATTATCCCTGTTTATAGCGGCCACAATTACATCCGCAGTCTTTATTTGATATTAATTTTTATTTTTAAAACTTCATGAGAATGTTATTTGGTGGTGGAGCCTTTAGTTAAAACTGTTTTATCCTTCAGTGTGTACGATTTAAGTTAAAATATTGTTGTACCACATCCCTTGAAAAATATTACTTTACAATAAAGTTAACAAAAAACAAGTTGACGTTGCAAATGATAAAAAATAAAAATAAAGTTTGATTATAGAGACAAAAATAAATCAGAATAAGAGAAAGATACAGGGTTAATAAGTGCAAGTGAGGGGTGTTAATCTACAGAGCTTGGCGATCTTTTTCTGTCCGAAATAAAAGGGGTCTTACCTATCTAATGGGGATAACAATGGTAGCTTCATATCATGCATCACTCACTCATACATATGTGCAACACTTACTTGATTCTGTCCCGGAATTGCGTTGCGATTACACTTTTAGCCAAGAAAAAAAGGTTAAAAAGGTGACAATATATTACTTTCCATTTTCTAGTAATTTTGTTTCAGTGCTACTTTTAAAAAATAAAAATAAAACAGAATAAAACATCTTATAATACCTTCATTGTTGTGTTCCCTACAGTAAAGCGAAAAGAAATCTGTGCATGTAGGGTACACTAATGAAGGCATTATTTTGTTAAAATACATTTTTATAATTAGAAAAAATTTAGGGACAAAAACTCTTTCCTAATTTCTGTTTAGTTGTATCAAAATACAACTACTTACACCTTCTTCTTCTACAACATGGAGTCGACAGCCTGTGAAAACACTGTCTGTACTAATGTTTCTAGTTGAAGAAGTTTTCATTCCGTAGATATTTGTCCGCGTTTTTCATACTTAACATATACATATTGGTGTGGTCAAGGCATACGATGTGATAGTGTATTTGACTAAATTATTTCCGGTTCAGAATGGTATGGTAAAAATATTCAGTTTATTAGTTTGTTAAAATATTCCAATTTTGAACCATTTTATGAAATATCATACGTATGGATGGATTTATGTTAAAAAATATCATATTAGCACAATAAATATCACTTCATCAAGACACGAAATATCATGTCAGATTTCCTCATGGTAACCTTTAGCCGATTTTGAGTACTGAATTATGGGAATTATTTGCGTGCGGATTTAAAAAAAAAGAAAGATTAAAGTTAATAATCATATTGTTTATTTACAAAACAATTAATTACTTTGTATGAAGCAACCATCTGAGCCTGGGAAAGTGACCCATTCAGGTAACAGACATTTCATGTTTTCATAAAAATATCTCACATCGGAATATTTCAACCAAAAAAACTAACTACCAAAATGAATATTATGACCATACCATTCTGAATATTTAAAAAAAAAAAAAAAAGCGATAAAGTAATAAGGAAATTAGCATCTCTGAACAAAGACATGTATGGATTACAGGTAAAGTCGGCGCCCTGGAGCCTGGCAACCATATAGTTAGGCTAGGGAAATTCACGGTGTTGTTATACCGAAACTATGATTGTTATTGCCGAATTGGACTTTATACTGCTCATATATATGCTTATTAATGTGTAACAAACTGGTATATAATATATACTTATATTTGACGACACTTTTCATCGGTTCTGTGGTGTAATGAATAACAGCGTTTGTCTATCACGCAGAATGTCGTGGAATCGAATCCCTCAAAAACCTAATTACTTTTTGTTAATAAGTTGTAGAGTAGAAAGTTCTACCCCGTCAAGTGGCGTTTGACTTCTCAAATACCTCATATTCGCTCTGTTTACGCGACGCCATCTTGAAATCCAAACAACACCGCGAATATACCTTGCGTGCCCGCCATCATCGTCACGTAATAGCACATGCGGGTGTTCCTTCACCATTTATCTAGTACATTTCTATTTAAATAAGATTTCTACTGTTATAAAGGTAGTTTTCCTATTTCAGTAGAAACGATATTTTTTGATAAATATTTCATAAAATGTCTCAAAATGGGAATAATGTAGCCAAACAAACTATAACATTTAGTACTATGACCACACCAATCTGAATTTGTTAAGTATGGACAAACATAGATAAGAGGACAACAATTGAAGACAAACCACCTGATGGCCTTGATGGTGTTGCTTCAAACTATTACATAGGATTTCTTCTAGGAAAAATGCTAGATAACATCTGTCTAGGAGAAATATCGTTTCTATTGAAATACGATTTCTACTCTGACATATACATGGGCATGGACATTTGATATTTAACATCATTTACTCTTACACCTTTTTTAATGATGGTATCTTTAGGGTTAAAGACGTTTCATTTATATCCAAAGAATATTTTCTAATTATGAGATTAATAAGATGTTGATGTTTTGACACTTCCAATATTGTCTTTTAGACGACTAATTCTTTTTATAATGATATTAGTAATTTTTGTTTCACAGTTTAACTGGGTGAATTAACATATTTTAGAACACCCTGTAGAAAGGTGCAAATCGAGCGGCCGAATATCTTCGGCCAATGGATTCTAAAACCCTGTCTGTTCACTCGGGTGGCCGATAAATGGCCGACCGGTTTCAAAACGATCTTAGACGCGTTCGTGTTTTTAGATAAGGTATAATCCTATCGGGTCTTATTCGACAAGTCGGATTGGAGTCAAGTGTAAGGGTTAGAAATAAGTTGTGGTTTACTTACTTTTTTAAAAAAATAATTGCTACCATTTGAAATCGATTGATGTG
>JAUUEB010490518.1:0-10713 GCA_032362205.1 Clione limacina | reverse complement strand
CCTTTAAATCATATTTTGAAACACACGGTATTATAATTAACTTTTCGTTTCAGCTGTAGTTTACATTTATCTTAAAACGGAAATAGAAATCAATGTTCACTATGCAGAGTCGCGTTTATTTTGTGCAGTAGGAAGCGGGTGCAAATGTTTTCATATTTAGTTTCATGCCATCTTTGTTTTATATTTTCTCTGTAAAATTCGCACCAAAAACTAAAAAGACCATAACTTTTTTTTACAGTTGGCCGATTGTCACCAAAAGCCTAACAACACATGTGGTAATATCTACCAACAGTTTGTGAACGTTTCAGATCGCTTGAGTCAAAACTGTGGCTGCAATCCCATTGCATACACACACAGACCACAAATAAATAAATGGATTTTTAATTATATTATGTAGATTACGTCAGGCTCGAAATATACAGACTACGTTAGGGGATAAATCGCCAAAGGTTGATATCATTTTTATTGGATGCTCCTATATTGTCGGCATACATTAGAATCAGTTTGGTATTCAATTACTTAGACACATCACATAATGCATAACAATTTGATTCTGAGTAACGGGAGTAGGCCAGTTCAGACGCATTGACGCCACCAGGATTTATTCCGGGGTAAACATTTGAAAAATATATCGAGCAACGTGATCTTCTTAAAACATATCAAGCAAATCACTGCATTGGAAGCCAAGTGGTATACTTTTTTATTGTTGAAAATATCTTGTTTTTTAGGTTTTAGGATCAACAATTCCAATAAAAAAAAAGCGTTTATAAACTCATTAAAAAAACACAAAAATATATTGAAGAAAAAAAGTAGTTAAGAATCTCTACTAATATAAGTTTCACGAGTAAAGAATCATAGTGCATAATTGGAACAAAACTGTTTCGATGGGAGGATGATGGTGTGAGCCGAGAGAAGCGAGGCGAAAATTTGAAATATGGAAGATAAATGGTGCATTTCAAAAGCCATTTTGTGATGGGGGCGGCATCCACCAATACCCCAGGCTCCATTCCTAGTAAGGTGTCAAATTATGAACATTGTGTGACTTTCAAATGCTTTAATATGTAAGTTAACAGTAAAAATACAAATGTTGACTTAGTATTCTTTATAACTGGAATATGTACGTTTTATGTTGTTCTTTGGAATTTCTTTTTTTAGTGACGAAGAATAAAAGTGACCGTATGAAAAATCATTTTCTGTATGGTATATCTTTAATACAAAGATATATTACACATGGGACATTTTGAAATAATTCAAATGAAATGTGCATTTTAAGAACGTCTGATGGTTTAATAATTATATTTTTAATGGTAATAGATATAAAGGTAAAAATCGGGGCTTGGACCCCACACATTTGAAAAATGTGTTGTAAAATAGTACATTTTAAATAATCCTGGAGAAAATCAACACATTTTCAAAATTCCTGGGGGGGCAACACAGTTTTTAATAACGATAACAACTGGTTATTTTAGACTAGTTTATTGAAAATATAGGAATGAACTTTGAGTAAATGCGGTATTCTTTAATGACTAACTTTTAGAAACAAGTTAACTCAAGTTTGGTAACTTTGCTTCTTACAATAATATGTTTAATATCACGTTTCCACGGAAATCATTAGTATTACTACTTAATATAACACGGAGTTCTTTCAATATCACAGTTTGCTCAATGTAAAAAAGCTAGTACTGATGATTTGATAATAAACGGATTATATTGTATAACTAATCAATATTGTTGAATAACCGAATTCATTAGAATATCTATCTGTACGCTAATAGTGTTGAAAATTGAAACAACTTCTAGTGGTGAGCTTTTGTGATTTTCATAAAAATGTGTAGTGTAGTGTTTCACTTTTAATTATCTTTCAAATAGAAATTGGTAACTGAAGTAGAATGATTTTGAAACCAGGACAGTGATTTATGCTTGATTTACTGGTTGTTTGCTAATAAACTGTTAATAGTTAACTAGGTTAACAGGGGTAGATTAAAAACATGTTGAATTTGAAGAATATGGTGTATTATTTCACCTTTAATTATCGTTGAAATATAAATGAAGTTTTACATTTCTAATAACATTTGGTAACTGATAGTACAATTATCCAGAAACAAGGATGTGTTAAAACCTGTAAATAGCTGATATTTATGGTTCGATAATACACAGTTGGAGTAAAACTAGGCTAACATAAATGTATAAAAACATGTTGAGTTTTTACATTTCATTAGAAGACCATGGTGTAGTATTTCATTTTTAATTATCTTGTAAAAAGAAATAAGGTTTTACATTTCAAATAATACCGAATCTTTAAATTCCCTGTCCACTTATATCTATTGGCTGACCCTTTTAATTATTATTAGTAAACAGAAATATATAAGATATGATATTATCTTGACATTGATGATTTAACTTGTTGGTTATTTTTTTAGAACAAAAAGAAAGTTTGAGTAATTGATATGGATGAGTCTTATCTAAATGTTATACTGTAATATTGTTGGGGCCATTAGGGATAACAATGATAACAATTACAATAACAAAATATCGCACTTGTACATGTCTCACGCCCCTTTGATGAAAGATACTACAAAACAAATGATCACTTTGATATTTATATCTTTTTGTTCTCCAAGAAACAATCTCTTGATGAGGCGCCTTTTATTCTAACAACAATGATAGTATAATGATCTAGAAACCAGATGATAAGAAAGTTGTTTTTTAAAGTTATGATGTCATTTGGTGGCGACCTTCTTCCATTAGTTCATTTTTCTGCCAACATTATTAACTATTGTGATTTTAAGATATCAGTTGTGCTTGTTTTCTAAAACAAGGTTAACTTGTTCATGCATGATTTGTGCGTAAGATAATTTCTTTACAAACATTGTTCTTTGTTGAACAGTGTTTGTGTTTTACTTCGTCTAAAAGGCAGCCGCTATCGATATTCTGAAACATGTATGACCTTGAATCAGATTATTTAGAGTGTTGCCCTCTATTGATTATATTTCTTCAGAACTTTTATACATTTTTTTATTTGAAGTTTTAACTTGATTTTTAGTGATTTTATAAATCTGATCAAATACCATGATACATAATTAAAAATATTCTATACCGACCGATTTCGATGCATCTTTGCATATTTTGAGTGTTTATGATGTTGTTTCCGTCCCTTCTACCAAAAGATGACGCCTATATGGCTTCAGAAAGTCCTCTGTCACCCTGATATTGTATATATAGTTAATTCTATGAGGAAATCATTGACAAACTACCTTAAATTCCGTTGTGTGAATAGTCGGTACCCATACTTCTGATTACACAACGCTCGATAATGAGTATGAGTAACTTTACCTTACTGACGCACTATAGTATACCATTTTTTCAATGATTGCGAATAACAGTATCTTGTTGATACAAATTGTGATTAGTTACGACTCGTAAAAAAAACTACGTATCTATTCTCGAATTGAGTATTTCGTTGAAAAGTGTATTTGAGTCTTAAAACAACTTGAGTTCGTTTTTCTTATCAACACACGGGATTATAAAAATATAAGATAAATTATTGCGAAGAAAAGTGGTTTGCCTACTTTATTTCATGATCTATGCAAAATAGTTGCATTTAAAACAGTTAACATTGTGCTTAATGTAATGCATATAATGATCAATAACACAATGAAATATTTGTTGTCAGTTAGATAAAGATGCAAAATACAACTTAAACTTTTTAATTATTACACATTTTGAATTAAAATGTTGATGACTTTTTAATCGTATTTATACAATAACAAAAAGATTTGTTATTGACGCGTTTAAACGAATTTTAAAACTGTAACATGTTTTTATACAAGACCTTATACAAACAATGGCGGATCATTGCATATGTATAACAACTGTAGTTTCTCCATTAGATAACAAGATATAAGTTTATTATTGTGACTTCCGATAATCGTTTCATGGCCTTGACCTAAGTTAACCAAATCAAAAGGTTAACTCTGGATCAGCACTCTTCCAGTGACACTGAGTAAACGACAGTGTGTCAGGGTACGGTCAAAGATCATGACGTCCAAAGGGAATTCAAATTTTATTAGACAACTCAGTGCTGATCGGGTTCGGTTTCCAAGAATAATCTAACCATAAACAGTAAGAAGACGAGGTGATTGATGTTAATGATCTGTGACGTTTTATACATATTCAAACGTTGTTTTTTTAATGCATAAAACATAAAAACACAAAAATGAAAAAGAGCAGAGGTTTAGACAAATAAATTAAATTATCTAGCATTTAAAAAGAGAGAAAATTAGAATACTATAACCCAACCTACGACAAAGGCAAAGTAAGTATGGACCTTTTTGACGTGTTTGATTTATGTTCTCTCATAAATAGGCAAACATAGTCACATTGTCAATGACAGGATCTGAGTGTCTATACTATCCAAGCAAACTATACATAAGGTCGTGTATTTAAGTTAGGGTGCAAGATGTATGACTCTGACAAAACCCGCCGCTAGACTAGTTCATTGTTCATACAAATTGCCTAGCGAAAGCCGGACTTAAAGAATATAAGCACGCTATATTATCTAAAATATAATTTAAGGGGTTAGTGTTAGGGATAAAGTTCCAACTGTCTCGTGGTGAGGTGTGTGTTAGTAAGAGACAACTGACACGTTAACAAATACTTTTAGCTTATGGTCGTGGATGTACTCTATATGATAACATAATGTTCTTAGTTTAAATGAGGGTGAAAAGGAAAAATCAGAGATATCACCCTTTTTTTTAACTTTTAAAAAGTAAAATGTCAATTTTGAGGTCTTCTCAACACTCCTATTTTCAAAATACAAGTTTAACCATCCAAGGATATGAAGATTATGCATATTTTCATTGTTAGAAAACATATTTTGGTATTTAAATTGTACCACTATTATTCCATAATGTCAATTTGTTCCAAACTTGACATGTATTGTGTTCCCTTGTAAACTGAAACGCAGCATGAATTGAGAACTGAATTATTATTTTTTGACCACTCAAAATTAAGTTTTATCAATAACGAAAAAACTCAGTCAATAACATAGGTCTAAAGTTGATACCAGGTTCACACAAGAGCAAAGTGTTGAGACTATAAGGACCAACTTTTTCCAACACTTGTGCAATGACTTCTTCTTACTTTTTTACTCGGGATGGGATGTTGCTAACGTGGCCATATATCCACTTAAACAGAAGACAAGAGAAGGCGACAAATATAAATATCACGAAAAAAATTCAGATGTCAGAGGTCAAATGCCAAAATATCTGGTTTCCCCCCTTGTACCCTTCATACGCTGCTCTTGAGTGGATTTTGTATATCAATTCATAGACATGGTTAACATGTATACCTAAAATTATGTACAGACATTGTGCCTTTGAGAGATAGGGACCCTCCATTTATACCGAAGAAAAATCTAAACATTTTTGTTGATAAATAAAGTCTTTGATAGTTGAAATTGACCAGCCACTTATTGCCCCCTTAAACATCACTTTTAAGATTAAAGAATTATAAGTTGTTATGTTCCGATCACTGATATTCTGGGATGTACGTAATATATTGTAGTGCCCTCTGCTCATACGGCAATTAAAGACATTATCATTTCATTTGTCGGATCTTATATGAACAGGAGAAAAGAGGTTTCCCCAAGTATATAGCCTTGAACGACACATGTTTGTAACATGGAGGCCTCAGATCTTTGAACATTGACCACGGGATTACAATCCTGATGTATTTGGGAGGACAAGATTACTATTACATGCAGATAGTTTTCGATAAATACCATGATTTGAAAGTCTGTGCCAAACCTTGTTTAAGACCGTAGCCGATTACCTCTGTCAAGATCCGTAAAAGAGCGTGGCAGTAGTTTCAATGACCTCATTATTTTTTTTTAGTTATTTATTTCGTGTAAAAAACATATTTTGTGTGCTATTATGTTATTTAAGGCTGATTTATGGTTAAAAGGAACAGGGTTATTAAGTCAGTACAAATACTTCATTGGAATTCATCCAAAGACATTATGATAAGGAAATTGAATATCTAAAATATAAACCGATGAGAGAACATCATCATTTTTAATCTTTGATTTTGTTCATTATTATTGTCCTTAGCAAAGCGTTACAAATGTGATAACAGCATATCTATTTTATCTTTTTTTGAATGTGTGCCCAAAGTCTATTTAAAGACTTAATTATGTACCAAATTCTACTTGTGGTGACTTCTAGGGCTCGAGTCTCAGCAAATGCTAAGGAAAATGTATTACCATTATTCTGCCCAATTGAGATCCACAATTATGTTTGTTTAAAATCCACGTATGTCAAAACCGTCTTATCTGAGACAGTCTACGTCACTGGCAAATCGATCTAGATAAAGGCCCATAACTCCATTAGCGGGCGAACTCTATTATCAAGGCAACACATGGGACATTTTTCTAGCTCTATAACTATCTGTTTTGTCTTGACCACAATCGCGTCGGACTTGTAAAGTTATTTTAGTTTTAAAAACTTTTTTGGGGGATCTTGTTAAGGAAATTCATGAATAATTGGTGTTAGGTAAATTGATGCTGTCCTTCATTTCCTGTACGATAAGTATATAAAAAGATTGTAGTCTCATAAAAGAACAGTGCTTAATCTAATTTCTATATTTGTCCGAATCAAAATAATAACATTGACTTATTGACTATTATTGTAAATTGTTTCATAAACAGGTTTGGTCTGTCCTTCATATTTTTGTAGTACAAAAGGTTAAAAAACAACCTATGAGGTAGGGTTTCACCCAGATTGCCGAAATTTAGTATACATTTTGAGTTTGTTTGATTTGGTTGAATTGAGATGAATTCAGTTGGATTAAGTTGGATTGAGTTGGATGAATTGTTTCGTAATCAGATTAGATTTTTGGTTAGATTGTTTCAGTGTTCCGATGGAATAGATTATTCTTTTCTAAATCAGACTTTTTAAGGTCAAATCGAAAAAGGTTTTAAGAATCAAAATCTGTTGTTACTCTCTTAGACCCGCTATTTCTCGCTAACTGTACTTTTAGAGCATGCTTAATACCCAGTTATACTATAAGTAATTTTGAAGTAGCTGGCCAATAAATTGGAAGGTCAGGATTCCATATAGGAAAGCGGACATAAATACATATTAACATAAGGCGATAACTATAATATACTTTATATAACTGAGCAAGCAGTTAGACAACTCTGATATGAAAATGTGAGTGAATCTTTACCATGATGGTAAGTTTAAGGAGGACAAAACAGTTCTTGATTGAAACATTCTGTTGTCATTTAATTAATAATGAAGATACACACTTAGTATGAGATAGAAGTCCAGAACAAAAATAAAATAACTAATACGATATGAACAAACTAATCCACAATCAAACAATGTCTCTTTCTTACCGTCAACATCAAAACTCACCGCAAGACATCGATTATTTCTTAATAAGCCATTTGTGACGTGAGCGATCGTGACCTAGTAACGCTGTTATATTGTGAACGATATCATTGTCTAAGACGTAGGGCGGGGAAGGTAGAACAACGAGAACAGTTTTAAAACTAAGGACAAAATAATATTCTTACCTTCATTTTACGTCTTTTTGAGTCGTATCAAAACGTATTTTAATAAACATATCTGAGCATTTAAGTAATCAGTTCGATTGACGCTATTTCTTAAATGTCGATTGTAAACTTGAGACTTTAATATTCACGTTCTATTTACGGAGGATTACAGAAGTAAACGTTATCTTTTTCGTTATGCCTGCATCGTGTATTGCAACCCAGAAAAAGAGTTCCTACTTAAAACACTTTGAATAACTATCGCATTACACAGTGAGTAAAAATAAACTCTCGTGGGTTATGTATGATGTTTGCTTTGTTTCTTCATTATTGAACTCAAAGCCTTCACTATAAGCAATCATATTCCCACTCGAGTATATTGTTACGCAACGTCGAATGCTTAATTAAGTAACATTATACGAAACCTGGAATGCATAACAACACTTTTGAGAGCTTAAGGACCTCATATTATTATTTGTTTGCCATCCTTCTTACAGCGTCCGTAATTAAATTAAGTTAGCAATAAATCACATCAGTTTGTTAGGATATGAGTTGACGTCAAAGTAAACAAGTTCTTAATGGCATTTCGGTCGAAAGAAACTCATTAAATCATTGGTGTACTTTTCTGTTTCGTTTGTGTTTCAATTATATTCATAGATACAGGTAAATGAAACTGTCGTTTCTTTGTTATTTGTAAAATATGTCGAATCATTCCATGCCGTTTAGAAAAAAAATGCAAACAACATACGTTAATTTTTTTCGAATAATTATTATCGGCATTGCAAAACTAAATAGACCAAATAGACCAAAAGATCAAATTGAGCACGAACATCTAAAATCAGCTTTCACAATTGTTTGAATAATCAATTTAAACACAGAGTTATGGTCCATTTGCATATTTTTCTATGTCTTTTTTTTTATTTGCAAACACAATGTGGGACAGCGCCGGCTGATAAAACACGGACACATTTCAGACCAATATAAACAGAATATTCTGTTTACGGTAGTATAATATTATGCTGTTTTTTTTATTTTAAGGCAGTTTTGTTGGTTCATCAGTTTTATTCGGTTAAAACGTCCATTTTTGCTGAGAATTATTGATCGACGAGGGAAAAATAGTTTGTTTTGACTTAGTTTTCTGACTTCGCTTGGATCACATTGGAACAAGAGCTTACACTAATGTAATTTCACAAACAGAAGCAAGAACAATGGTTGTTAAATCGTGTTTTAATAGCTCTATACATTTTAGTACTTAACACAACAATAAAAGCATATCAAATGTTCAAAACGCAATTTTCGTTTGTAAGTAAGTGTAAGTGATCGAGCACAAGTCTACATACTTTATTAAACCTACAAAGGCATTCACTACAACATGTACATGCAGCATATACAAGGAGTCTAGCCTGTTAGGCAACGAGCATTAGTAAACTTACAATGCCAATAAGTCAGGTACCCAACTGCGTGAAAATGTTGTCCCGTTGCAAGGGTCAAACCCACAACGCTTTAAGACAGCGGACTCGTGAGTCCGTCGCCTAAACCATTAATGACACGAAGCCAAGCTGAAATCAATAAACCAAGCAAATCATATTATTTTAGTAACAGACAATTGAATATACCCTTGTAAACCAGATTAACCAAGTATACTTATGGATTGCATCAATCATGCATGTAGAGCAAAAAAACAAAAAATGTAATTATTGAGGATTTTGTGGCTTCGTGAAACACTGAAATATCATGATGCCAAGGTTGAAGCCTTACTTTTGAAAAATGACGAAGCCTTGGAACCTAAATTGTGGCTTCGTGAAGCCGAAGACCCATGTCTAAATGATATCATATGTGTTTAATATCAATATATTATTAAGACATATTTACATTTAACATTGGCCAACTACATCATTTTATGCTAAAGAAAATATACAATATGGTTGTCATTATATACATATAAGACATGGGACGAAGTCGCAACCGCCGAAGCCCGGGCAAAGCCTGCTCTAAAACATTAACACGAAACCAACGCCCTTATTTCTTTAGAAAACTCAATAAAAAGATTAGATAATCCAATCTCAGTTAATTACAGTATTGTATACCTTGTGTATAGTTCGGACTTGTAACACTTTTGAATGGATTCAGAGCAAAACACTCTTTTTATTGAAAAAAAATCATGGTTTTGGTAAGTATCAGGAAGCCGAATCCCCTCTTAGAAAAGCACGAAGTTGAAGCCTCTCTTCGAAAACATGACGAAACCGAAGCCTTGGTCTAAACATGTTGGCTTGTGGAAGCCGGCTTGGTACCCATCTCTGATACACAAACTATGAGCAACTGTTAAAGATCATTGCTCAGCATAAATCATGTAACCACAAACAATCATAACATGCAGGAATACTAATAAGATGAGACATTGGTTGATTTCCTCTTGTATTGGTCTCAGAAACCGCCCTAGGTACTTATGTTGGCAGTCATGTCGTTTCTGATATGGACAACAAGTGGTCCTAGTGGTTCAGCATGTTTGCATATTTGCCAGTGTTTCGTCTCCGGTATAAATATCATTCATTAAGCTTACCATATGCAACTTATTGGTGATAAGTTTTGTTGATGATATTTTGCATCATGAGTATGAGACAAGTGATTAATAGTTCAAAGATGGGAGAGCATATAACGCGAGGCTTACTGACCGTCGCCGGTCTCATTTTGTTAAGAGAAAATCAAAAAAAATCGTAAAGAATTAATATTCATTGTGACACTTTATCATAATGACTTTGTTTTATTTTGTTTCAGATATATGTTTGAAGTTTAACATTCCTGTAAACGAAACAAACTTCAAACTGGATTAAATAAACTAAATGTATTTACGGCACGTTTCTAAATTTCTGTGTAACTTCTGAACAAGGTTAACTCCAGAGCATAGTTGGCATGGTGGTATGATGTTTGGATTCCTTTTGTTAATATATGGTAACAAGTACACTATAATATATCAAAATATAATTCAACTTAGTGCAGATTATAATTAATTCTTAGTATAAAAAACGATATTTAAATAACTAGGCTAAATACATTGGTACATAATCAATGGCAGACATTGAGGCGGGGCAGTGATTTATACCGAGAAGACCCGAAAAGACCCGAAAAGACCCGAAAAGACGCGAAAAGACCCGAAAAGA
>JAUUEB010490507.1:0-10713 GCA_032362205.1 Clione limacina | reverse complement strand
ATTATTCCACCCAGGAACTTCAATATATCATATCATGCACTTTTCACTATTCATTTGTCATATATCATATTTAAATATACATAAAAAAGAATTTGAAATTTTTTATTTTTTATTGACAATGATGAGCACAAGATGTAAACTTTTTAGTGTTCGATAAATTTAATATATAAACCGACACTCATGTTAAGTGATTATCGGATGTCGGTCAGTAAGCTACTCACGTTGTTCAGACAGATAGTCAGAGATCTAACTCAAGTGTCTGGAACATTGGACAGTGAAATAACACGATTAAAGAAGGCATCAATTTGCACAACTAATGAACACTTCTTCGCCTTGTGCGCTACCGAAATCAGGGGCGAGACCCAATTGCATTGTGAGAATGGGAGTCACCACAGCTGTCCAGGACTCACTGCGCAGTCGTGGCTAGAAATGTGATTAACACAACAGGAGAGAAATGTCTCTTTAGTTTCTTAAAGCATTTCTTTGAAACTACTTTCCCAGATTTGAAGGTTAAATGAAAAAAAGCTTGTAGTTCACAATTTCTTCCGACACATTTTTGAGGTCTTTGCGAATTTTTCTTCAAAATATTTCTTTGCTAGTTTGATGTGAATATTATATATTTTACAAAGAATTTAGAAAAAGTATATTATAAAGACAGATAAAAACGAAATCAGCACAAAAATTATACCGACAAAAAAAACATTGAATAAATAATTTGCTCGAAGAAACTGTTATACCAGACAAAGGAATCACGTTTCGATAAATCTCCTTTTTCTTAAGAATATCGTTTTTGTTAAGCTCATGATTCCAGAAAGCAACCCGGTTGCGGGTTATAACAGTGGATAGGGGCCATCATAATGGGTTCCATGGAGCATGGTATTGCTGTTTTAGTGAATTCTGTCAAACAAATAACTCGCCTTTAAACCATTTAACTTTCCGCTTGTTTTCCGCCATGTTCTCACTGCAATATATCTCTTTGTTTATTTCTCGACACATTTTATGAAAACATGTTTCATATCTCGTACACACTGATAGCCACAGATTGATAAATACATATTTTTCCTGTGTAGTACGCTCTTATCCACATGCTGTAGCATTCGTATTCTTGCAACGTGAAAAGTTGTAGTATAAATTGAAGACATATAATATTGTAGTTTTAATTACCACGACGTCAATCTACTGCCAATAAGACCACACTCAATGTTGTAAGTGTAGTATATGTATATATGATATCTTAAAAGCTGTATAAACAGCACACATGGATGCTCTTGCTGTTTTCTTAACGAATCAAGCTAACTGACCAGAGTTGCTCCTCCCCTAATCTATCAGGATGTCAATATTTTGATCGTGACTGATCCTTGGCAAGCTCCACTCCTTCTAGCCGATTGCCAGCCTTTGTTACAACAGCTAATTGTCCCTCTCTATGCTTCCTTCTGTCTGTGTTAATCACGACGATTGCATTATGTTCTAAGTGTTTATAAACACTCCCAAGTGAGAAAGCTCATCCTGGTCGAGTTCATCTGGACACTTGAGTTTGTCGTTCTACGCGTGCGCCGACAGACACAAGGCTTTCAATATCATGTCTTTATGGTAATGGGCTCATTAAATGCACCCAAGACCAGTTACCCATAATTCACTGCTCACTTGACCACATGACGGATACTGACTGGAATTAACCTCCATACTGCAGCATGGTCAAGACTGAGTTATTTAAACAGTATTTCTTCTTTAAAATGAATACAATATATACCTTTCCGGTTTTCTTTATAGAATGATTTGAAATAGAAATAAGAATGTTCTAAACAAATTCAGGGCTACTCGGACATTTCGAAGCGCAGAGTTCAGAAAGTCATTATCGCTAAGTGACCGAGACTACAAAGTCAGTAAAGCGTGTAACACATGTAGTTTTGGTTTATCAATCTATAAATTCTTTCATTCCTTTTTCAGAGCAAAGTCCAAGAATGGTGGCCGTTCATTACGAGACAAACTTGAGAAAATCGGTCTCAGTCTGCCAGCCGGAAGACGGAAAGCTGCAAATGTCACACTGCTTACGTCACTTGTTGAAGGTAAGAAGACACTTTTTGATTCTAAAGTCACGCAAGTTGAGAAAACATTTATAATCTTTAGCAGTTAAACTGCGTTATCTCACAATGTTTTTATTCTTAGATAAAGATGAATATATATTTCGAAATAAGAATGTATGTTTTGGAGAATTGCCCAGAATTACCAGTGCCCATTTATATGTAAAATAAAGTAAATATGTTCACATTGAATGTCATAATGTATAACATTGTTCTGTGAATGAAGCAGCCATTGTTCATCTTGTGTTTACAATAAGTCAGTTATTAACTCAACCCTTTTAAAGTTGTCAAGCGTGGTTGCTAGCACACATAGGTGTTGATGGACACTTGATTTTCTTCATGACCAGCAAAAGTCATCGTTGAGTGAGCCAAAAAACGTTTTTTTGTCACGTTGAACGTAGCTCATAAAGACAACATCGATTTTCGAACACGAAAAGGACATAAAAGATTATTGATGAGTTCTATGGGACCTGTTTGTCCTTGCTTCGTGCTATAGAAAAATACACCGTCGGGGGTTCCCGGCGTTTTTGCAAATCATCATGTTAGCAAAGTGTTCCGTTGAAATGTGCATAAACCTTTTCGTTGTTAATATCCTGACGACTCTAACACCTTTGTTCACCATAGAATTGGCGTTTTTCTGTCATTTTTCTGTTCCTTTCAGTCCATCTCTCTGGACAACAAAGCATACACATTGTTCTAGATAACTTATGTTTTTCTCTAATCTTTGTACCGAGTTGTTCATGTGTTAGCACATGCTAATTTCTGTTAGCTTTCTTGTAGCTGACAATGATAATTTACGTTGTTTTGTCATGAGCGAAGAGGCGATTCATGTTTGACGCTGGCTTTTAGGTTCAACGTCGAATGTCAGTGCTTGGACATCTTACTGTGCCATGTGCTGCATAGAAATACAAATTTGTTAACTTTTGTCTTAAGCCATTGAATAGCTTTTTATTTCTAAAAATACTAGAATCGATTTTTATCGATGTGTTTACGTAGAATAACTAGGAACAACAAAAAGCAATCAGTCGGAAAGAGTCACCACCTGTTTGTGGGCGACAACGGAAAACGTCTTTGTTGAGATGCATTGACATAAATGAAAGCACTAATGCATATGTTGTTTAGATAAGGATGGTTTAGAAATAACATAGTTCATTTAGTTCAGAGTCCACCCAAAGTTAGTACTCATTCCTGACCCGTATGTACGAACAAACAGTATGATTGGTTGTGTCCTTGGCCAACTTCATAAACACTGGTGTACTATATCTTGATTACAAATCTGTTAATCCCAGTAACGACTATCAATTTTTTTCTTTTAACAATAGGAGGAAATAACGTATTGTTTCAGCAGCTTAAATAACAATCGAAAATAATCCCAATGGACTACACAAGGTGTCAAATAGTGTCCCTAAAACAAACGTTTTATAACCTTGTCGAGTTTGCACCTATTACTACCTATTAGCATCAAAGTTGACAGGAAAAAAGACAATGAATAAGGAAATGACATAACATAAACAAAAAAGCCAACCAATTAACGTTCTTTTCATTCTACTCTAATTGAGGAGTTTTCATGAAAACAGCTTACTCAATTTATTTTTTTCGTTTTTTGTGCTAGTTTTTTTTACTTCATATTTTTATTTTACTTAGATATGTTTCATTATTTGAATGTATCATAACGTTTATACTCTCGTTATCCCCAGGCGAGACCATACGGTTAGCGCGAGACTACACATATCTGTGTGAAACTGAGTTCCCATCCCGACAGATTGCAGAGTACAACACAAGACACGTTGACCCCGCTGAGTACCACAATAGAAAGAATATGCTTCTTGCCGCAAAGTGAGTACATCTCTTTCCTAATTGTAGATAATGATAATTTTTCAGAATTTTTCCAGAAATTTGAACATATTTGAACCCAATCTTGAGGTTTTGGGCGAGTGGTTTTTAACTTCAGACCATTTTTAATTAGTGACCTTTGTGGTCATTGATTAGTTTTATTATTAACGATGGATTTCATTCAATATCTTGACACTGAATGTACAGGTATATTAGTTTTGGCATGATATCAACTTACGTAACATGAAATAAGACACATAGTACTGTAGAAGACTAATTACTTTAGTCGTTTGCTCAAGTTTATATTAAAAGTAGACATTTTCTTCAAGTCTCTGTTAATTTTTGGTGTAACTTTAACTATTATAGTTAATCTATCTTATGTGACGACAAAATTATTATCAACTGTCCACGCATTGAGCCTTAGGGCCATCCATTAGTAATATTACAGAAATTAGAATTAGTTGCTATGTCTTATGAAATCTAAACAAAGCTGATTTTAATCATCTCCCTTGTATCTTCAGACAAATGTTGAAAGAAGTCGTAGATGTGATGCTCCAAGATAGGTCACCACTCAACAACACACGACCAGCCCCTGTCCTTGAGCCTGGCACACAGCGACACCTTACACACTTTAGGTGAGTTTTTAAATGAATTAAAGTTTATTTAAAAAAGAATAACATAAAGTATGAAGTTAGTAAACCGGATTTTAGATTATTCCAACATATATTTCCCAGCGTCTCAAGTTTCAATTGTATATAATTAAATCTTGACGGTACAAATGGAACGAGAATATTCAAGGGAAATAACTTTATTTCATAGTGCAAACCCTTTAAAATGAATCGCTTCCCTTATGTCCAACAGCTTCTTGTATGATAATTTGGCTGTTACTGGTGCAGATGTTGTTGGTTCTCTTGTTGTTGGTTTTAGGGTGCTGTTGATACTGTTAGTGCTGCCACATGTTTTTTTAAGTCAATCTATTTTGTCTTCATTATATGCAGCAAAAATATTATTTCCAGTATGTTGATATTAATGACAATATTCTTGTTTTCTCCAGTTTGCTCACACATGGCTTCGGTCAGCCTGCCATAGTGGCCTCCCTCAACTGTGCCATGGCCTGCTTCACAGAATCCCTCAAACTCATAGACAAATCCTACGCCAGCAATCAGCAACAAGGTGGAGCTGGACAAAACGCTCATGGGGGGCAACATCATCTTGGCGCAAATGGAGATGTCAAACTCAAGACAGATAAAGATGAAAACCGCAGAGAATGAGGAGAAATTTAATTTGATTTGATTGTTAGAAGGCTGTGTGTGTGTATGTTATGAATGAGAAACACTTAGCGTGAACATATTTCTCCATTCTGATGATGTGCGTATGTTATGCACGATTGAATATATGTGTGCTATGTATGATTGAATATATGTCTAATTTATGTATGCTTTGGAGAACAGGACTTAAATGTGCATAGGTTTGTTTTAAGTTATCATGCACATTTGTTAAGTATACGGCGAGAACTGTTGTAAGCAGAATAATTGTGTGTATGCAGAATGGTGAATGAGTGAGAATGGAAAGTGCAAGACACTGGTAACCTACAAGACACTGGTAACCTACAAGACACTGGTAACCTGCAAAACACTGGTAATCTACAAGACACTGGTAACCTACGAGAATATGAGCGTAGTTACCAGGTATATTTCTTGTGAGAAATTAATGCATCCTATGAAACCAAACAATTTATCTTGCCCTTTCATTTTGGTATGCAACTGTCATTTGGACTAATTTCTTTGCTTAATCGATACCAGTTTGATCTGATGCATTGATATTGAAGTTTTTTTTAATGCTGCTTATTTATGGTTGATGCCTGAGAGGCCACCACACACCGTTCCTAGTGATATTAAAGTACTTGACAAGAGTAAAACAATAAGCTATCAATAAGCTATCAATAAGTGTGTTAACGATTATGTAAATGTATGTATGTGACATTTTAAGTGATTATCACAAATAAGCCACATACACACATTAATATATGCTTAAATTTATAATAGGATTAGAAATAGTGAATGTTCTTGTTAATAGTTTGAGTAAGCAACGTTCTAAATGAATCATCCTTACAACTTGCCATCTGCCCTATAAATGTTCCATGGCAAACTGGTCATAGTTTAGTTATTTTTTTCTCTTTTTAGGAGATACAAAAATGAATCTCATATTGGTTGTGTTCACTCATCAATAGTTATTTTATTTATTTTATGAAAATTTATTTTGTTCAAATTCATCCTCTCTCCACAAATAACCTGCTCTGAAATCTTCTCAATCTACTGAAGTAAGTGTCAGAGTTTATGACTCTACTTGAGTGCCCGTCATATCTGTCTCAAGCCTATGTCGCTATATTATCCACTGTCTCTCTGGGTGCTCTTTGAATTCCACATCGTGGCATTATGATATCCTATCAGTCTTGTTACTGATGTTTTTGTTTATAAATCTGTTTATTTATGCATATGAATGATTATGGAAATTAGGTGTGAACTGAATATTTCATGATGATGATTATGATGATGAAATGATGATGATTTTGACTCAAGATATTCTTATTATTTTCACTATAATTATGCTTATCCTTAAACACTTAGGTTGCATCAGTATTTCAATAACTGCATTATTTCAATTTTCATTTAAAACTTTTACAATTATTTAAATTTTTTCTTATCTAAATATCACCGAGATAATATCGTCTTCATCATTATTATCATCATTATTATCATCATCATTGTGCTTTCTGAACGTTTGAGTATTAATTGTTATCGTTTACTTAATTGTTACTTTTTGTTTTGAAAAGTTTTGTATGGATAAAATATTTGCCATGGATTTTGTAATGACCTTTGAACCGTTCCATTGACTTGTGATTGCTCATAATTCTGTGAGATTAAACCTGCCCAATACTCAGCCAACGTCTTACTTAACTCGGGCACTTCTAAAGGTCAATGCAGAAATCTGTGTATAAAATGAATTTTAGTGCAGCGATGATGTACTTAACAATTGTATAAAAGATAAACATTATTTAAAATATGACTGATTACATTGTAAAGAGCAGAAATATTGAACTAAGATCATAGAAAGACGATGAAAGTTATTTGTTCTTGTCAAATTGTATATTCGGGTTTGTGAAATATATACAAGTTTAGAACAACAAATTATTTAGACATAATAAAACAAACGATCAACCATTAATTTGACAGACAATACAGGCAGATAATCACAACAAGCAAATTCAATTATATACTCAAACAAAAACATTACACAAACAAACACAATGGTACTTAATATGATTGATATGTTTTCTATCAATAATTGTTTGAAATGTGTGTCTGTTAGTATGTATGTGACTATGATATGAATGAGTATATTGGTTATTAGACAACTTATATAAACATGTCATCTTTAACTCAATCTTGCCACTGAAAGTTATTCTTGTTTTACATATTCACATTTCAAACTCAGAATGAATTATATCAAAACATAAATCATGCAATTGAAAACTCATTTTTAAGCATTGTACTTAAGTTTGACACAAAGACTGAAGGTTAGTTAATCTTTTATGTAAAACGGTTTTGAAATATTGAGTTTCTTTTTTGTCCTGAATCAATGAACCATGTTTCAGAGTTTAGCGTCTTGTGAAATAAATATTTGTTTTACAATGTTAATACCTTTTCATATATACATACATACAGACATACATACATACATACAGACATACATAGAAGACATACATAATCATACGATAACATGATTACAACAAAAGCATATTCATCATGAAAATACAAACATTATCTGGGGATCGAACCTGCGACCCCTGGAATCTGCTGCCAATAGACCACGCTGACCTCATATGCCTGGCTGAAAGCGATTTGTTCATGGATTTCACGGGTTTGTTTGACAAATATACAAGGTACAACGAATGGACAAAATGCATTATGTCTGTATGCTATGTGAAAAACCCTTATAGAAATGGAAATCTTGAACATTGCATTGAAGATTTGATGAGACTTTGATGCAAATGACTGTGAAAATTGTTAAATACGTTAATCCTTGATATTGTATAATACTCTAGTCCTATATCTGCTGCACAGAGGATATTATTTGCTGATAATGTCGATAAAACAATCAGGTATCTCACTTATGGTTCTTTGTTGAAGAGTGGAGTGAAGAAAGATAGAGAAAGACTGCATAAGGAAGGGAGTTTGTGTGTAACAAAGAGCCATGACAAAAGTGAAAGATATAATTTATGTGGACCACGATTGTAATAAAAAGAATCTTAAGTTGATATGATTAACATGTTGCTATTTTAAGAATGCAAATTTTAGACATGTTTGCGTGTGGATATTTTATCTGAACCAAGATTGTTAATACACTTTAAATGGAAGTGATTTGTATGTCAGCTGGCATAACGATTGTACAAATGTTGAACAAGTTTTAATTATACAAGTGGATACCAGGTAAGTGTATCCAACTGAAGGGCCAAGCGCCTTTATTATTCCAATGTCTTTAAATACTATGATTAACTTGCTGAACTGGATTTGAAATGGGAATGTTTGAAATGGTAATATTTGAAATGGGAATGTTTGAAATGGGAATGTTTGAAATGGTAATATTTGAAATGGTAATATTTGAAATTGGAATGTTTGAAATGGTAATATTTAAAATGGGAAAGTTTGAAATAGTAATGTTTGAAATGGGAATGTTTGAAATGGGAATGTTTGAAATGGGAATGTTTGAAATGGTAATACTTTTACTAAAAGTTTACAAGAATGGTAGGAAAGAAAGTTGCTATGTGCGTTTTTTGAATAGCTCATCGAATTTCATGATTTCTTTTATTTTGTACATTTCATTCAGATCAGCATTTTAATTCTTTGAAATCATCATTATTGAAATTGTATTGTGTTTCAAATTTTTATTGGGAATTTGAACAATAAAGATATCAATGGTTGTACATACTACTCTAAAAGTTTTGTGGATTTTATTTTAGATATTTAAGATTTATTTTAAAAGCTGCCATAGATGTGTCACTTTTTTTTTTAATTTAATGTCTGAAAAAATAACTCCCTGGACAGTTAAAGAATTATAATTCAGGATCATCAATTTGTTTGTTTCCAGCTGGTCAGTTCAAGGCCAGATCTTGATTTTTATGCTACACAGATCGATCGTGATATAATTGGTATACTTAAAAAGATAAACACGTGCTTTAAAAGAAAAGAATGTTAGAGGCCAAATCGACCAGCCAACTATACTGTCATCCAAAAGAAAGTATACACTTTTGTTTTGTAAATTAAAATGGACTAAATAGTTTTTATTCAATGAATGGGATAAACAATATTTTTTCAAACCATATCATATCACAGAAGCCAAGCGCTTTCAATTTTTAACTGAAAAAAAAATCACGTTTCTGACGCCATCAGGGAAATTCACGGTGTTGTTATACCGAAAATAGGATCGTTATTGCCGAATTGGACTTTATGCTGCTCATATATATGCTTATTAGTGTGTAATAAACTGGTATATAATATATACTTATTTTTGACGACACCTTTCATCGGTTCTGAGGTGTAATGGATAAAATCGTTTGTCTATCATGCAGAATATCGTAGGTTCGAATCCCTCAAAAACCCAATTACATTTTTTAATAAGTTGTAGAATAGAAAAATCAACCACGTCAAATGGCCTATGACTTCTCAAATACCTCATTTCGCTTTGTTTACAAGCGAGATGTTGCGAGAGTTCGCGACGCCATCTTGAATTCCAAACAACATCGCGAATATACCTTGCGTTTTCTGACTGGTCCTTGATTTCAAAACCTAATAGTCCAGAACTCCGACCCCCATTTAATGCACCACCCACTCACAAATGTAACTTATATAATATTTTTCTATAGCGGTGTTTCTCAAACCCATTTTTATCCATCGCCCCCTTAAAAACATCCCTCGTCCTTTAACCTATAAAATTTAAGAAAATGATATATATACATTAAAAACTGATTCCTTCCAATAAAAAGGCTGAAGTTTTTATATGAACTTTTTAAACTTAATTTGCACATTTGAGAAACACTGTACTATAGGTTTCAATGGACAATAATGAGTAGTTCCAAGAAAGGTTTATTTATGCCAAATTTACCACGTTTTCTATAACCTAGAGACTTTTAATTGGCCTACATTTTCCATACAAAACATGCCGAGAAGGCTGTTCTATTAGACCATGGACTAATTGCTCGCAAGGAATAATCGCGGCGGACTAATTTTGGTATTTCATTTTGAATTTTTTTCGGCAATTTTCGTCATTTCTTTAACGCGTAAAAAAAATAAGCCGTATTTCAATTATGGGCAAGTCGACCCAAAGTGCCAAAACATTGATACTATATGAGACTTATTTGATTTTTTATAAACAAAATTAGCAATTTGTACTTTTTCATATGAGGGGGATGGGGAGGGCCACATTGTTTGCCAATGACCTAATTGTTTGCCTCCCAGGCAAAAGATTTATATCCAACTACTAGAATAAAAACACACAAGTGGCACCTTTCATCCCATTGTGATGCTCTGTAAGAATGCATTTCTAATTATTCAGTTTCAAGTTTGGGTTATCTCCCCTTTATAAAATTGTGAAACCAATATTCGGTAATATATGAGCCAAGTCCTAAAAATAACCCCAACAATATTGTGCAACGGAATGTTGTATTTTAAGACAGACAGACAGACAGACAGACAGACAGACAGACAGACAGACAGACAGACAGACAGACAGACAGACAGAC
>JAUUEB010490506.1:0-18798 GCA_032362205.1 Clione limacina | reverse complement strand
TTAGCTCAAGTTCTGTTTGGCGCAGGTGGGTGCGCGGGTTCGAGTCCCGGGTGTGCCGAGATATTTTTCAAACATAGCGATAACATTAGTGACGACCTTAGTTCAAGCAAATATACATTTTGGAAAGTTCGATTTGGACTCGGTTTAAGATCATTTCTTATTTCATCAACATTTAAATGTTCACTTTCCAACTGATATTCCGGTGTTTAAAAAGTATGTACATTCAATTATGTACTTTTAAAATGTTTATTTTTGATGAAAAACAACGATCATTTGAATGGAATTTTTCTTAAGTTTCATTTCGTCACAATTTAACCTTAGTTATTATTTTCAGTTGGTCATCCAAGAGAAAATTTTTTGGGAGTGAATTATATGTATTTCTATCTACAGTCTACAGCCTGTCACAGAGCTAATGGGATAGTTATTTGTTCTAGTGTCTCAAAAACCGTTATGACTATTTTCTTAAAATTTTCGCTTGCTATAGTTTGATCTTTTCCGAAATCGTATTTGAAATAATTGTTATGTCAGTTGTTTTGGTCAACAAATTATAAAAGTTGTCTTATTCACTTGATTTATCAGGTTTATACTTCTTTTAAAAATGTGCACGTTTCGTTGAAATAACATGTTTTTTATTTATAATTCTTTTAAATTCTTATTTATAACAGTTGGTTGAAATTCCATTTTTCAATTTTTGCGATACGATTCTGTATAATGATATAGTATGTGTTAAATGCGATGGTAAGTTAATGAAACAATCTTAATGGAAAAATTAACTATACCATTAGCTCTGGGACACACTGTATTTGATTCATGTTTTGCCAAAATGGCTGTTAAATGTCGCTATAACAATGTAAGAACATAAGCAAACTGATGCAATATAAATGTCACATCTATTTATTCCAAGTCAATGTCTGAATCTAACTCAATAGACTAGTATCAACATAAGTCTACTAAAGTATGATGTACGTTTCTTGTTCCACTTCTACGTGTCTTTGATAATTTACGTATCTTCCTACCAGACGCCTAGACAGAAACGAGCTCCAAACACTTCCAGACTTGCTGTTTGCTTCAATGACCAAACTAGAACGATTGTGAGTACGATAAATATGACATTAATTTATTTTCCTGTTCATTATAATGATTTAATGATAATATATTATTTTTTTGCATATGTTGATTTACAGACTTGTGCTGATAATGCTGATTTTTATGTACCTATTTACGTAGTTTGTACTTGATGAATTAATTTGATAGTACGGACAATTTGATCACTTTTGATTTTCATAAACGATTACATAAATATACCATACAGTTGCTCTGGACGCCACTTCGCACCAGACAAGGTGGAAATCATAGAACGTCAAAAGCAATCACGAGTATTTATCGTTCAGTTACATTATTGGTTCGATTAAGTCTTAAAGATGTACTATATGCTCCTATAAGTTACATTATTGCAAGTGCGGAGTTAAGTTATAGAAGCAATCAGATACAAGAGAACGTGAGTGTCGGTGGTGCAGTGATAGTGGTTTTGATCTGGGACAAGGTACATACACGTCACAGGGTTCGAATCCAGGTTGTTATATGGCCGTACTGATGATGCCGTATAGGCAGAAATACGTATATACGGATGATCTGATTGCCTTCATTTGAAATTAAAAATTCAATTTAATTTTCCGTAACAGTAAATGATACTTAAAAGTTAACTTAATGAAACTGAAAAACAAGATTTTATATCCGTAGTATGTTGATAAACAATAGCCTCAATAATAAGATTGAGAAAGTAAATTCATCATGACAATTTAATCATTCGTAATTATTATTGGCAAAGAAATTGGGGTAAACTATAATTTTTATCAGTGTCCGCAATGTTGAATTCAAATCCATATTTGATCAATAAACCACTTGATACTGTACAAAGTATACAGCCATTAAATTATCGTGACTACATTTATGAGCTTTTTGTTAAATGCCAATAACAGTGAGTGAAAAGGGTATTATGAAAATCTCAAGCAGGAAAAAAACTATGTTTTGGTTAAACACGTCAGTAAGCAAATCCTCTATAATTATAAGCCACTTGAAGCTGTAACGTTAAGTGGTCGTGATCTACATTTGAAGAGATCTTCTTGACAAAAGGGCGTAAATCAAGTACTGATACTTTAAATATAACATTATATTAAATCCGTATGGAGTATGAACCGTTTTAATATAATATAATTGTGGGATAACAATTGAAGCAAACGTTATCAGTATTTTACAATAAGACTTATGATTTGGTCAAAATCTTCACTTGAAACAAACCTCTTGTTTCCTTTAGATTTACCTACAATTATTGATTTTAAACCGAAACTCTTTAAATCAGTTTAAATTCATACAAAATATTCATGTACAATTTTATGTTCAAAGTATGTTGACTAACAATCACAATGGCTCATTTCAATGTAAGCAAATTATGTTATGAGAATCTTAAGTGTTTTGATTGTTTTTTTTATCAAGATAGAAATATTGGTTTTCGTGGTTCTATGATAGCTTAGGATCAGAATTCCTCTATTAAGAAAGTGATACACGCCCATCACACACTCTTCTAAATCAACCCCTTCAAACATCAAGACTCACTGATTCAAAGAGACAGCTAAATTCTAAATTTTGTAAAATTGTTACTAGATAATTATCTATGGTATTACAAACTTGTTAAATATTTAATGAAAGCGACCGAGTGCAATTAATAAGGATAATGCAAGCTAAAAGATTATCCTAAGCAGAAGCGACTCATCCACACAAGCATGTGTTCTACGTAGTACGGGTTGCTTAAGTATAGCCTGTGGCACCACTACCTGGTGAATGGATTTAAGAAGGGGACATGGTGCTAAATGTTTCCGTCAATTCCCATCGGGCAAAACCTTTAACCCGTCTACAGGTGTAACTTTTCACTACGAATACCGATCTGCGTTCATTCATGTGTACTGGAGTCAGAATTATAACGACATCTGTTAGGTGGACAACATGTCTAAGTTTACAGATTGCACAAATAGTGTATCTCTTAAGGAAACAGTAAACAAGAACTGTTTTTATCAGTATGGATGGAATTTTTTGCACTACATATCTAAATAGAATATCGACCCCTACTATCAAACATCTGAAATATCAAGATATATTATGACACAACGAAGCCAAATATAAAGTACAATGCCTATTATATTTTTTTAAAAAAAATTGAGTTTTGGTCATCATGAACTTTAAAAAAATTGTGAATCTAAAATCGTCAAAAATAAAATAAATATATCAATCAATCGATCAATCAATAAATCTATTGATCAACAATGTAAAGGGAAGCAGAATGAAATGAACAGAAATCTACATTTAATAGAATTTACGAGAGAGCCACCGATAACTCATCGCTAAGCTCTTTCATTTTTTGGTCATCGAAATGGTATGCGGTCGGGATTTAAGACCAAATTATTATAGGACTTTCGATTCATGTTCACCTTGGTTCACCTGCACTTGTGCCAATAGTTTGATTGACTTTATGACTCCATAAATTATGATACGACTTTACAGTAGGTCAGCTAGTGGTCAGTTGCGTATGTCATCCACACGACCAGCTCACCAGCTGTCACATTCCATCAATCGGATCAAGACTCACAGCTTTGCTTCAAGACAAGTTTAATGTTCGTTTCCGGTTAACCATAAAACAGACGGTTTCAATTTACTCAGAAAGCTCATGGCTATCGTGACTTAGAGCAGGCCTATTATGGTTTTAGGCCACCCTGGTTGATTTGGAACACGATAGCCTCAGGACAGGACTAGTCGATTTTTTTTCATTTGATGCATGGCTTAAACCTTGGAATCTAATTATGTGCTTAAGGTTATCCTCATTCCCAGATCCCATTGGAATTTGCAAATTGGTTTTGCCAGTAGCTAACAAAGTTTTATTGTTTGGTCAAATATTTAAACTGCTCAATTCCTTTAACAAACCGTAAACAGATAGTTACATGCGACTCGAGACAAATTGTTGCCAGCACAATGAGTGGATGGTAATGAAGCTTGGGAAACAAAAACGGGGCAATTAGTTATCGTACTATTGTTTAGTGAACACAACAATTGGTCAATTGAACAGTCATTTTTTCTTACTGTTTTGCCATGCCGTAATAGTCATTGTTAACCGTGAAGTAACTGATTAAAGATAGAGACTGCCTTATTCTATGGAATAGCGTTTTTGCCCCTCATTTTCGCCTTGATTTTGTAGTAACTTTCGCAGTTGCATTCAATAACAGTGTCTACTTATACACGCGCACATTTAATGATTATGCATCCATCTTATTCAGAATTTCACAATTTATCAATTTTAGTTACTTTGATTATTGTTTTTGAATAACATAGTATGTATCCTTGCTAAACTTATAAACAAAATATTAAACAGTTTTGCTGCATTAATGTGCGTCTTGCTTCAACTTCGCAATACATTGTATGGTCGGTATTCATAGAAAACGATCCGCAAAATATCCTCTTACCCCCTAAAAGAGTTATTCTTGGGCTTATGCCTTTTCACAACGAGTCAAAATAGCGACAACAATGGATTTGTAGGGGGTCAAGTGTATAAGCGCATACCAAGCTATTCTAATGAAGCAGTTTTATTTGTGTATAATTATCGAATGGCTGAATCGTACTTAAATAGGCGGGCAGCTTATTACACGGTTGGGCTGAGCCAGGTGGTCAATGGTCAGTCTTAACCAATGTGGGTTTTTCCTTTTGAAGCCTTATATCCAAAGCATGAGTACCGAACTGTTACATTGCTTTAGACAAAATTCAAGTTTTAAAATAAGTTTCACGATATAAAAAACTTATAGGGATATTTACACGCTTGATTGATATCACATACAAGTTTAAATCTATTTCACTGACTTGATAAAAACCAAAGGTTAAGTTTAATGTACCGTGTAAACGACTCCATCAACACAAAGAAGCTACGTACAAGAAATGGACCTGACTTTTTCAAACTGTGTACAATGCAATGATAGTATTTGACAGTGATTTAATTGATATTAATTATTACATCGTAGACAATCATAAAAACTGATTCAATTAATGGTTGATAGTATTATAACTATTATTGCGAATACGTTGTACATTTTCTAAACAAGGGAAAGGTATCTTAACTGTCGCCAGCTTTGATCAGCTCTACATCTACGTTTCGTAATGTATGTACTTTGCTTGCAAGTTCCAAGTTGACCCACGACATAGATGACTTAGGATTCAGTGGATTACACTTCGTACCCTCGTGGTCGTGACTTGTATACATAACATGGTATCAATATTGACTTGTCGAGACCTAATTAATGTATACACTTTTTGACAGATTTCTTACTGTGACCTACAAGGAATAGACATTAGTGCGTGAACATATCATGATCTCATCTGACCCATAAAAACTTGTAGTTTACTGTTTAACAACGTATAATTGTTTGGTATTCACTACGCAAGCCTATTATAATGAGAGGAACGCTCTATTTACCACGAGTTCCCATTACGAAAAGCTTATTTTCGTTTCATTTCTTTAATGACACTTATTATGCCATCACCATCGTTTAACATTGCATTCAGCATTTTGTTAACACATCTGTGTAGAAATCAGTGTAGTATACAATTGTATATGCATTAATGAAGAATTATTTCGTTTGCACAAAAATTGACCATTATTGTAGTCATCAGCCAGTTCAGTTATCACATGATTAATCTGGGTTCACATCTCGTCAAAGACAGTTATTGAACCAGAGTCAACAGAAGGGTTTTTCAGCCATTTTATTATTTTTTAAATACACCGATCTAACCAAATGTATCTTTATGAATCCTGTTATAAAGAATATTTTGTAATCTCTCAAATTAACGACGCAAAGATAATTCTAGTTAATGGAATTTTATAATTATAGATACTTGTCAGGCGGCAGGCGTGTTATCACTATAAATCATAACCACTTAGTTATCCAGTTATTCATTGAAGTTTGAAGATAGACGAACCATAAAATGTTTTTAATATTAAACAGTTTGCTGCATTAGTTTACAGCCTTTTTAAATTGTTGTAATATATTAACTTGTGTGGTCGGCATTCATAAAAAACGATCCACAAAATTAAACTCTTATCCGTTAAAAGGGATATTCTTGGCTTATGCCATTTCACAAGGAGTAAAAATAACAACAACAATGAAAAGAACGACGCAAAGGTAATTAAAGTAAATGGAATTATTTAATTGAATACATTATTCGAATCGATTATAACTATAAATCATAACCACTTAGTTATACATTTGTTCACTGAAGTTTGAAGATGAACAAACCATTAACATTTGGTGGTGTTAACACAATACAAATATTTATCAACTCGAATTCCCTCTTTGGAAATTAAACAAAACAACACACAGTTACATGATTGAACTTGAACCTATATCTATACATGAACAGGGATACCCGTATAGGCATTAATTCGAACTGGAAGCCTTTGTACAAGGTCATGGGCTGTCACGTGTTCGTCTCGGCGTTCAATTAGCAGAAACTATCACTTTTCGAACACATTTAGAAACTCATAAACCAGAAAAACGTTAACAAGTTTGTCAGTAGAAAGCGTGGAAGTAAACGGTTATCAGCGAGGATAACTGACATGACATTGTTATTGCTTCAGTGTCGGGAGTAGAGCCGTTAAATTTTGCTGCTCTCCCAAAAACTTCTGTTCATTAAATCTCGAGGTCATGTAGAAAGAGAAGCTTGTCGCGACAAATTACGCATAAAACTCTGTTTAACACTTCATTCTTCGTCTTTTTATAGTCTAAATGAGATTGATTGCCTTAGTTTAAACTTGATAGTTTGAATTGTTTTGTTGAAAATACACGAGGTTGAAGGTTTTTGAAAATGTGAACAGAATAAATTCAAAGCGCAAGTTTTGGAAAAAAAAGTATACAAATCGATTGTGTATATGACTTAATAACAGACATCACCCATTGCATTATTTAATAGTTTTTAGACTACCCGTAGGCAAAAGTACTATGTCAGCTTGTGTCCTTATATAGCGTTATTCGTTTTTTAGATTAGGAAATATTTTCTTAAATGTGATGAAAAAAACAAAAGAATTGTTAAATTAGTATTTCAGCGTTGTTCTATCACAGTGTTCACGAAGTTGTTTATTGAATGCAACCATGTTTGTCACAAAGGGGCTCAATTTTCTTATTATATTGATTGGTGTTCATTTGGGAACTTTTCAACGAGTTGTGTCGAAAATGGCCATACAATGTGTATTACCTGTCTTCCTTTACAGGAAAATTCCCATTGAACCCCGTCCCCACTGGAAACGTATTATCAGCGTATAAAATGCCATAACATGCTATATTGAACAGGGTAATCACCTTCAACCTATTCAAGTCACACTGTATTCACCTGGTCCAACTACTTTTCAACAGTGGCTCTAGAATTGACATCATGTCAACGAAACATAGAAGATCAAGAACTCTACAAACATTTGAGTAGGACTAAAAGTTGTGGTCGTTGTTAGCATTCACCTGTTTGATAGGAAATAGACCACTTAGACCACTGAAGGTAGCGATCTCCTGAAGCTTAGTGCTCTAATAACGCAATGGTAAATCTTCCGTGGAATTAACAAAGTCTGATATGAGGCTCTTAGACTATGGCGCCCCATCTAGACGTATTGAGAACTCTTCAAAGGATATCAGGAAATAATATTGAAATCTCTACTTAAGCTATATTATGAGATGTGGATAGTGATAATAAAGAACCACAGAATCACATATTATGTTACTGTAATGACATAAACATGTGTAAATAAAACAGTCAAATCATGTACGCCGTCTACATTCTTAGTGGATAATCAATTTCTATAAATTTAATCTGAGGCAAGTTCGTGCTTCAAATAACAAACCGAACTTTTAAAATGTTATTTTTTTTAAATCTTATGATTAATCCTAGCTCAGCTCGAAAAAAAAATGTGTTTCTTATAGAGTGTTAACTACGTGCAGATTCGTAGGCATGATATTAATGCCGCCAACACTATCTTTTAAAGTGAGAAACATCATATTGATCCTTTCACAATTTTTTGAAAAAAAACAGAATGTCTTGAACATATTACAACATGTATTTTACTGTCTATACGTTTGTATACATGATTGTCAATTATTCTTCCATTTAAAAAAAAACGTATTTCTCTTTGAGTTGTGTTTTGCTATTGATTTGTATTTTATTTTGACTGAACTTTTATTATGTACAAGTTAGAAACATAGAATATTAGGGGGGCTCTTGAACAGGTGAGTAGTATTATACTGTCCTGTTCCGAAGCCTACTTATGGCGTGACTTTATCAACCTTCTCTTGTATTATATTTAATCGCATTGGTATTTTTGTTTGTTCAGTATTCTGTAATCTTTATTGAATATTCTTAATTTACTTCTGAAGTACAACAAACATTGATAAAAGACCGTCGACAATATAGCATGTATCTGTATCTATATCTGTATTCCCCCCCGCTGAATTAGCCAATATTGGCATATTATCAACGTTTTGTTAGTGCGCTGCATGAACTAATGCGTAGACGGCCTTTAAAGGTTCCCATGGTTATTGTGTCTATGATGTGGGGATCAAGCTGATTTCACCCACAGATGGTTTTCACAAAACATTGTTTTGGTAAATGTCAGACGTGGCAGTTAGTATGACAAAGCATTTATCGTGCAGACGTTTGGCTGTAAGTAGAAGTTCTTTGAGATAAAGTTATCAAAAGTCTTGGCTTTGATATATGCACCCTAAGATTATTTTTTCACATGTACAAATATCATTGATGTGTACACCTGCTTAATTATATCGCGCTAACAAAATAAACAAGTATGGGGGGGGGGGGGCTCTGAGAATATGTGTAAGATAAACAAATGTGTGTTGATAATGAGTACTATAGTTACAGTTAATAACATGTTCTTTTCTTTTCTTCTTTCTATCGTAAAGCATAAAGCAACATATGGCGATTAATATTTATATTTCAATCCAGAATAAATTTCATGTTTTTTTAAAAACATTGTAAAGCATTCTTGTACTCTTATAAAAGGTTGATTGTCGCAAGATTTGAAAACATTATTTTTTACAAAATTAACTGGGTTGTGGTATACCGACCGCAAACATCGGAATTTTTATAAATTCTAATCAGAGTTATGTTATGTATTAGTCTTTTCTCTGAGGCAATGTCAATGGCCTGGTGTACCATTACGCGGCTACAATCTTTGGCCTTTATGTCTATAATCGTAAAGGATGTGATTATGAATACCTGAGAGGAGATTAAGTGACTAGGTGGGGTAAACTATCCGATCTCTAGACTCTAGTCTAGCACATGTGGCACAAATAAGGAAGGAAATGGGCAATAAGACGGGTAGAGATTAATACATATGAAAATAAAGCTATCTTCACGGCCCCCTTTTAAGTGTTTTCTCCTCTTCATATCGCAAAAAAATGTCCGGCTCATAAAACTTGCCGTCTAATTTGGGTTGTAAATGGATAAACCAGCAACACAATATTGGTAAACCATTCTTGACCGACCCCTGATAATTGATTTGACATAGTTATGTTTTTAGAGCCTTGAAGAGTTCGCTGAACTCTCGATCTAACAACGAGAAAGTTTTATGGATTAAGGATTGCCTCAATTAGTTTAAAATCAATACAGCTAAATGATTTTGAGGAAAATGCTTTATTGAAATTGTAAGAAAAGTGTTATCATAAAACTGCTAGACCACTCAACAAATTGTGGAAAGCACAATAGGCAGACACCCGGTTTCACATACCATTGTAAGACAGTAATGGTGTTTTCTTCGCGTAATGTAGGAGGCATTCAAATCATTGAAACGCTGCCACACACTTCCACTAGACTTAAGGTTAATATGGACGGATATACAAAGTGTCGTGACCACTCCTATGAAATTCTTTAAAAGTTGACGCCTTATTTGGATTATAAATGGATAAACTAGCACCACAATAATAGTAGAACATACTATCAAGCCTCCGATGAACGATTGAACACGGTTCACTTATTTAGATGTGATGAGTCCATTGTGTTCTCTCAGTGCTATAAACTGAAAGATGCATAAGAAAAAAAGAAAATGCGAATTACTTTAAAATACAATAACTTTGGTGGAATACTTGCTTAAAATAGAAACAGAAACGGTGGCCATGAAATTACTACAACAAGATTTTAAAACTTCATTGTAAACGTTATCATTTAAATTATCCCAATTCTACCTTCTTGAGTTCATGTATCATGAAATGAACTTCTTTTTAACCTCAAAGGATAACATTTTGTCGTCTACTTGAAATTCATTGCAATGTGATATTATAATTAGCTTTTGAAGTATTTATTAGGGATCTTTGGATTATGAGTGTAAAAGAATCATCTCTACGCTATGGCCAATAGACAAAGGTATATCACTCGTTAAGTAAACGGAGCGGAGCGTCTTTAGAAACTATTAAAGTTTTGGTAGTATGCATCTTACAGTTTGAATTGTAAGTATGTATGATATGTTGATTGCTAGCAAGTCTCAAGCAATCTTGACAAGCGAGCAGGGATGAAACGCAAGCAGATAGGTAGGTAGACATGATATGTAGCAGGCGCGTGGGCATTTGAGATCCAAAATGCTATAGATTTATATAATTTATAACTAGCCTCAAATATTTCGGGGCCATTGATATGATAATATCAGAGCTTGTCCCCCCGTTTCAAAATCCTGGGTACGCGCCTGATAGGTAGGTAGGTTTGTTCGGCGCATCCTTGACTAGTTTTAGAAGCCTTTTTATTTGAAAATTTGAACTTGATATATCAAAATGACATGTTCTTCATATCTATGTCTTAACAACACAAATTGCTCTGTGAAAAATGTGAAATTATATGTTCGTGCCGTTATTTTCCCAATCTCTCGTTTCATTAAAACACTTTAAACTGTTTTCAGATATGAATTAATTCTTTCAGGAATTCTTTAAACTTGGAAAGGTAGACACTGCTACGATTCGTCCAGGCAAAAAGCAACAAATGTGAAGTATCATTTTTCCAAATAAACGATTAATGTTGCCACAAAAATTCCTTTAACATTCCCTTCAATGCGCTTATAAAGTTCTCGGATTACACAACACTTCAGGTTTGTATCTGAGATAAGAGAAATGATCAGGCATCTGTTTTACATCAGCTCACTGTAAATAATCTAAGAATTATTCAAAAGGGGAAAAGAAAACTATATTGCATGAGATGAGCAGCGTGGTGATGATTGTTGATAAACATTCATTGAAAGTTTATTGTAGCATAAAGGTTAAGGTTTTCGTGCGGGAGACTAAAAGCTGCGTTATTATAACGGAGTCATGGTTTGTTAAGTCATGATCATGAAGATATTAATAAATATGGACGATATCGGAAGAAAATATAATAGATGCACCATGAAATAAAGGGTTTATTTATTTTTGTATTGCTCTGCTAAAACAGTGTTGAAACAAACTGCCAATTGCATATAGGTTTAATCTACAAAGTGTTTCAAAGTTTGTTAAGAAACTAATTAATTATATCGAAATTGTGGTGAAAATAAACCCTGGTTTTCCATTGTTAAAAAGAAGTAATAATTTTTTACACCGTTGTTATTAGAATAGAAAGACTGACAACCAGAAATACTACATAAGCATCAGTAAAGATTAAATTAACATAAGTTTTCGAAGTCAGCTATCAAATTTCTTGCATTTCTGTAGCCAATTAGTAAGCAATCATCTTTTTTTTTAGAAATGGTGGTTATCAAAACCGCAATAATACTTATTAAACCTCTACAAAATGCATTTCTTATCTCTTTTATAGTTTCTTGTCAATTTCATCTTAGTCATAAAAATAATTTCATTTTAGTTTTGGAAAATATTTTAACAACTGTTTATCAATTTAACATTGCAATCTTGTTTCTTTGTCCCTGTGTGATATTAGATTTGTTTTCCAGGAATTCTAAAATTAAAAATGATAAATGATGGCTGTTTTTCATTAAATTAAGATTTAAAGCTTTATCAATGATTTCTTGATAACATATGGAAGAATAATCTTATCAAAGAACTGATCAGGCATTATAACCTTGGAGGCAGACGTAAAATCATTGAAAATAAAAGTTAACATTGTACTTAACATTGAAATTGACAGGCATTTTTCACAGCTCCTAATTCAAGTTATATGACCATTTAAAAGTTGTAAATATTAGAGTAAGCCCTACTTCAAAAGAAACAGCATACAACTTGTTTGTTAAAAATTGCGTTTTCATTTGTTATCACATGGAACGTTTTACGTCGGCGACGGGATAATTTCTTTAGTCACCATCGCAAAGACACACAACAACACTAACATAAACACATATATGCACGCACATTCTCTTTAGATTTCTGGTAACTTAACGCTCCTTTATTTGTGAAACAATTTGAGATGGTGAAACAAGCAGTTTGTGTGAAAACAACACAACCTCATTGTGTCTACGAAAGACGTCCGGAATGTAAACGGAGTCAGTTTGACTGAGACTTTTCCAAACAATTGCGTGTTGAAACTTGAAACTATGCACCTTTCACACGCATTTGTTTTTTATCCTTGGCATTGTTAGTCATTTAGGCGGTAACATAACAGATAAATATGACCTTATTTGGGTGCGTTTAATGGAAATAGGTCATCGACATTCCAAGAGACGGACGGACGCTTTTGAAATATATTTTAATACAGGAGAGTAAAGAAAAAACGATTAACTATTAACTCGTTAAAAGAAATCATGAAAGTATGATAGTGAAGGTCCTTATACTATTTTCATCAACACAGTGAATTTAATTGACATAGTCCATTTCCATAATGAAATCAGATACAAACCAAACACAATGAGGACATAATTACATAACAAATAATGCTAAAATGTTTGTATACGATTAATAGTGCAATTGAGGCTGTCTTTTTTGTCTCAGTCTTCTGACAATCAACGTTTACCTTAACTGTCAATTTTTCATAATCTCCTGTCTTTGTGACCGACAATTATGTGACCGACAATTCAATTCAAACTGTCAGTGAGCACAGAGCATGCATCAAGGGCATATTCCAGACGTCTTGGTGTATATCTAGGTGTTATCAACTACATTACAACCGTTACATGAGCCGTCTCATCCTTGTAGGTACTCATTACCTAGACATACGTTGAGCTCATGCTCGTTCCTCATATATTATTGCCTGTTGAAGTCATGACATTCTTCGCGTAGTCGTACCTCCAACGTTGTAAACCGTATATCAATAGAAGCACGTCTGTCTCGCGAGTCCCGTTGTCTGTTGTACAACGGATTAATTTATGTTAATTTACTAGTACGTCTTGTGCTAATGTTTTAGTTCTTTGAAGGAATACTTAACAAAAAGATAATCTCGGTTGGTACAGACATGAGACCAAAACGTTTTATGATGCGACTACTAACTTTTACATCTTACATAGTTAACATACAGTTTAAACACTGGTATGTTTTGATGATAACACTTTAACAGCAGGACTTATTTCGGGTAATATTTAATTCAAGAAGGGATTTATACACGAAGTCTTAATATATGTATATTATAAGCAATGAATTCTTCGTGTCAATGAATTAAAGTTCATAACCTGGGTACGTATCTGTGCCTAATCGTATTCTTTCAATACTTACCAGACATGGTAACGTTGTATCGAACAAAAGACTAGTTCTCAACCGTACTTTATTTGAACAGCACTGAAGTAATTATTTTCAGCAAAATTTAATTTCTATGCAACGGTTCATTTAAACAATGATAAAATTTCACAAGTTAAAGTGACATTTTTGACAGTAAGCCTATGACAGTTACCATAAACCTCGTCTGTAAAGTTGAATATTCCTTGTCAAATGCCAGCGTTTGGTTAAAAAGAAAGAAAAAACATCTTCCGTTCACCAGTGTGCTTATCTTAATACCTAAGATTGTCTTGAAGCAATGTACCGGCTCTAGGGGTCGTGCAAATGTGACACAGTCTGACGTTGATATCTTTCATACATACGGTGGTCCCGTCCTGTAATGGGACGAACGTCAACTCTTATCTACGCGTAACAATTTATCATCGTCAAACTCAAAACGTGTTTGATTACCGTGGATAATTTTGGGATCAAACTTCCTCCATGTGATAATCCCTTGTCTTTCATGTGACGCTAATTACCCTCAACCTCTGGTTTAACTTTGGGCGCAGAAAAATAGAAGAAAAACTGACTTCCTTTCTTTTGAAGGAATACTGTATTCGGGATAATAATTGCCGACACAGTGACATGTTTTTTGGCGAATGGTGATATGTTAAAACCGATGTACGACAGTTGGCGACGTAATAGATGGCCTTTATAATAGGGTCTAAGTTCGGCTTATTTATACAGCTTTTTTCAACCCGGCTGTCTATTTTCAATAAATTAACCCATAGATGTATAAGTTGACCATACTCTTATTTTTTAACTTAATGTTGTAATTATTAGGTACATAAGAGAATGTCATACATATATATGAATGGTCAAGAAATACTTAACACAATCAGAACTTAAGTTAACCATTTTTATTATAAAAATTTACAGTTTATTGAGAAGGAAATTTTCATTTCAAATTTTATACATTTATAATTTCATTTCGTAAGACGATTTACTATTTGCAACAGCGCAAATACAACCATATAGTGGTAGTTCATTCACTGTCGTCTCACTCCTCAATAACCTCTTTATACTTCGAGGCTCAGACGCTAAGATACGTCATTTGTTGTAGTTGTTGGCACAATTTCAACGAAATATAAAGTATTAATCTATCATCTCGTGTGGTATCGTAAAGGGAGAATCGTAGGCTCGTTTTCTCTGTGATAGATACACTATTATTGGTAGTATAAATGTATCAGTTTGAGTGGAATTCTGATAAGATTTCAGTTTATAAAAAAAAAAAACTTTTTGATATCCTGAAGTGGTATATTTGGTCTTCATACTACAGAGTGTCTCAGAGTGAATACTTGTAAACATAGACTGACCGGCAACGTTGCCAGCGACTTTGTGTTTACTATTATTTCCTTTTTTATCAAAAGATCTAAAAATTGTAGACCGCTAACGGTTAACATTGAAACCTGTTAGACGCATGATAACAAACGACTTATTCACACCGTGACAAAAAGTAGTAAGAATAAATAAACCATGCTGCCTTTCAATCCACCTCAGTGTGGTTGTCCTGTGGTTTGATTCACTGTGTGTTGACTTTGACTACCTTGTTTGAACTAATCTGTTTCTGAAGCGCTCCCACTCACTTGGCATATGTTTATTTTTGTAAGGCGTTTTAAGCCGAATCTCACTATTCTTGCTTAGGCTTTTGAACTGTCATAGTCTTTCTTCACACAGCGTACATTAACTGTCTTGTGGACTAGTATATCCTTTCTTTATATAACCACACAGCTTTATATTATAGTCTGTCTTTATCTATCGTACATTAACTTGCTTGTGAACTATATATATGCTTTCTTCATGATATGTAGCTTATCTTCATGTAGTGTACATTTAGTGGCCTGTGTGGTCTCTCCGTCACACGCACGTGCGCTGTGAACTATGTTCAACATCTGGTCGCACTTTAAACTCATTTGCTTACAGTTTTGATAGTTGTGATATCATTTAATCTGACTTTATCAAGTGTGTCATGGGTAATGTTTAGACTCTCGTATGTGTGCAAGTAAAAAGGGGTTTTTACGTTCAGGTAAAGGGTATGCCCGATGTATATTTAAGTTTTAGCTGTTTGCTTGCACGTTTTTTAAGTCGTCCCCCTAAAATTCCAGTCAAGTTGACGTTTTTTTAAAAGATGTGTCACATTTGTGTACATATATTTGAATAATTGATTTATAACTATCCAATGAAGGCCGTTTTAAAGCGTTTTACCGTATTTATTATGAGAAGACAATATCTAATTAAAAGACTTTGGCACCATTGTTCAGAAACCTTTTAATAAGTGGATGGTTAGATGAAACCTCTCATCTTCAAGATGAGAAACTAGACTAGAAATGTAGGTCAGATGAAGGTCACGTTTTGATAAAGCTAAACTGTCACCATTAGGATCACAATGCTGCTAAAAGGTTTACAGGACCCAAGAACGTCTTATAACAAGTAAGCCACGTAATTTATTTCATCTCCTTTTTCTCCGCATTACCCTCGAAGTGTTTATAGTCCCATGGGGGATGTCGCAATTAGTGAAGTACTTCCAACGTCGTTCATGAATAATTTGTCTCAATTTCTTATTTGTATAGAATATAATAACTTTAATATTCAATGGGTAGCTGCATTATAAGTAGGTACATATATATGTAGCTAGATAGATTGTTAGTTTATATAATTATCAAGATATTTCAGAAATTGTTGGCACGACCTTTTTTACAAACAAAATTGCGGGCGGCGTTAGACTAAAATTCCGGTTGGTGCTTTACTGTTGGTTAAAGACAAACACTAAGCGTCTTAACCAATATTTTGTGTGCTTTATAAATTGCATTCTTTTTGTATGTTTCGTCCCGGGTGATATTTGCATTGGAATATGATTAAATTCCGTCTGTTAGTTTTGTCGTTGATTCAATCCATGGTGGTCCGAAACTGATTAACTTTTGTGTGTGCTTAGACCGAGGTCCCTAGGTTTTTTGGGTCTTGTTAAATTGGCCTATTACTTTGTACTAAACTGCCAAGTATTCTTCAATTATTTCTTTATAATATAATATGCTGTGCTTTCAGAATAATTCCAATGATTAAAGGTGATTCATAGAAATCTTTTTAATGTACAATTTGCCTCTTTAGCATATTATACTATTTGAAGCCTTTTGTAACATGTATTATTTGTTCATTATGTACGTCTTATTCTGTTCTCGCAAATTGATTGACACATGATTTGAATAGTTAGAACAGACGTCAAGCAATAGTTTCCTTTAAATGAAGTATTATTTTTGGTTTTAAAGAATTTTTCCCGTTATTATTTTTATTTCTGTCATTCTAAAAATCAAATAACAAACACAACGGTTAATCCGTATAAATCTAATCTATCGTATGTAGTTCCTCCTTTGTCTTTAGTTTCATGATTAGACAGTGTCTAAAATAAATATGACATGAAAATGAATTGTGGGCAAAGCAGTTTATTATGTATTTAATTCATGTGAAGGAGGGGGGGGGGCAATCCGGATTCGAGTTACAAACTCATCATCAGACAAATTTATAATCCGTTGTCTTTGCTTAACATATATAAAAAAAGGAATTCTTGTAAAAATTGACATCTTATTTTCTGAACAGGTATAAATCCTCCAAATATCTCACCACATAAAACCAGATATATCAGCATGTAGCCGGAACTGGGTTAACATCATTTTATTCTTTTTTTATTCCTATCTACATTCTTTGTTATTTTTTCTGTAGTATTCCGATGTGGAATGCTTGTCGGCAGGTACTTAATCAAAGATTGGAACATGTTCAGGAAAATGCCACTAGAGGGCGCTGATCATTTGACCTTTAGCCGTTTCCGGACACCATGAGATATTTCACCTGCATTCGGACAATGCCAACAGAAAACTAAAGCCACTCACTAGAAACTAGTTTTTTATCCAACATGCGTAGTTTACTTATATAATCATGTCAGTCTTTCTAGAGGAGGGAGAAATGTGATTTTACTATCAGTTATATTGATTATTTGAGAAACCTTTACGGGGAGCAGATAACAAGCAGTCATTAACGTTGATTAGAAAGGAACCACTAATATTACTACGTGATATAAGTCAAGGTTACGAGATACAGCAAAGTAATTTGCAGAAGATGGTAAGAAATTTGTTCGTTTAGGGAATTTACTTGTTTTATCTCCTTTTCCAAAATAAAAATAAGTTATTCTTATAAACATAACTCTTAATACATTTCATAAAATTCAACGTAATGATTAAAAAACTTATTAACTTATTAACCTTAAATATTGTTTGTTTATAATTTTTGTCTGACTGTCCATCTTCCCGTCCCTCACCCTCAGCCTATCTATATGATTATATTTCTTTATTTAAAAATGTTTAATGGCGCAAAGCTAACAGAAAGATACTTATAATTTATAAGTATTTTGTGACTAAAATTGTCAATCAATTACTTTAAAGATTACCACCTAACTCTAAGTGTTTTGAATATTTCTATCTAAATATTTTCATGAATAAAAAAACAACCCACAACAACTTCATTCCAATATTAGTTATATGAATGAACTTCACTGCTATGGTTTACTTTTTTATATTATTCAGTCTCTATTGAACTCACATAAAACTGTGACATGACATAAGTCTGTTTTCAAAACCCTGCAAACCACCGTATGCAAGTATGTTCAATGAGAGGATACAACTGGGATTTATCAAAAAAATAAATACGGTAAACATCTGTAAGCTATTGAATTCAGGTTTATTTGATTAATAACAGGTAAGATAACACTTATTATTATATTTATAAAGGAAGTTCTTTAGTGTACAAGGGTATCATTTCTGAACTTTGATAAGAAACGATGTACTGCTGAGTCTACAAACGGTGACTGGTTACGATATATATATATATATATGCATATGTTAGTTTGAAACTTAATACCACCTTATCATAATACATAAGTGATGAATGATAAAGTTGACACTCTATTTTACTTCTTGTATCTTCTTATAAAATAAAAATTATAAATAAAAAATGTCCCTAAAGCCAATTTCAATGTTGTTATTAAATAATTTTGAAATGACAGAAATATCAAAGA